>WNLN01000147.1:0-71686 GCA_021347865.1 Sarocladiaceae sp. CBMAI 1973
GTTACGGCGTCCGACTGTTATATAAGCAGATAATCGGGAGATCCACAGTTCGATCCTGTGTGGAGGAGCATTAATTTCTTTTTGTAAGCTTTCAAGTTTGATTCTTTTTTTTAAACTAGCGTTCTAGATTAAGTAGCCTATGTAAACTCTAATAATTTTTATCGACAGCATAACTAGCAATATCTTTTATATACGTAATTAGCTAGCGCGGTATAAGTATAATATTATTAGGGACATCAATCAAGTCTACTAATAATATTACAGTGACTAGTGATCAGGAGGCTGAAAGTTGTTCCAAGAGGTTATTTTTGTTCCTGCTTACTCCTTTGCTCGTGGTCGCGCCACTAACTATATAAGATGTTTTATTTCTGACCTCAGCACAAGCGTTCATTGTGGCGCATTGGTTAGCTCAGATTCCTGGCTTGGGAAGTTAACAGCGAATCCAATTGAGAAACTCCTCCATGGCCTAGCTGGTTACGGCGTCCGACTGTTACATCAGCAGATAATCGGGAGATCCACAGTTCGATCCTGTGTGGAGGAGCATCTTTCTTTTTTTTTCTTGTTTTGTTACACTTTTGTCATTGTATTCCCTGTTTGCTAAGCCTCAGATACTCCTGGATCTTGCTGTATAATGTTTCTTCCTTCATGCCGTAAATGGGTTGTATTCTCCGATTATGATTTGGTTCGAGGCCCAAGTATAGTCGGCTTCAATGAAACATGTCTGCCGCGCCCTCATTCTTGCTCTGAAGGTAGATCCTTCTAGGCTAGAAATCTCAAAAACATTGTCTATGTCATGTGCAGTTCCCTAAATAGTACTGCCATAGACACAATAAATCAATACTCACCAACATGTCTATATTTGATACTGCGCGTGTTGATGATAGCGCAGGGAACCTAACCTACCTTAGTTCAGGCAGTTTGAAGCGCAACATGGCCCCCACCTTCGCAAGGTACCTTACGTATACTCTTGTTGGCGCACGTAACGACACGACAGCTTACCTTTGCCCCGAGGAAACCCCAACATCACTCTGACCCCGAACCAACCCCATTGTGTTGCCTGTCAGCATGATCGAACAGGATGGTGTTCCCGGGCCTATTGACCTCGGCCGACCGGGCCTCGTCCAGCCGTTCCAAGTCAAGCGCTGAGATCGACTTCCAATCCGACTTCATATCCGATGAAGCCCAGCTCCCCTGCGTGCCACCTGAGCGACCAGACCTCCGCGAGCTGAACAACAGCCTCGACGCCCTCGCCGCGGTGTTTCCCGACATTCGCATCGAAGTTTTCCGCGAGCTACTATCACATTTCGACGGCGAGTCGCGCCTTGCACTCGTGGCAGATGCGCTTCTCAAGAACCATGTGGGTTGGGTGCAAGGACGATGGAAGAGCCTGGACGCACACGGACCTGATGTGCCCCGTGGCGATACTTTCAGGAGTAAAGAGTACAAAGAAGCGGTGTCTACACTGGCATGGCGCGAATTCAAGGGCCTCCAACGCTCGACCATCAACGCCGTTCTTGCGGAGACAAACTACTACTATCTCGATGCGAGGTCAACCCTTGTAGGACTATCCGCACAGTCGTGGCGATTCAATATCTCTTCTCTGCTTCTCAGACGGAAACCTGTCGCTACAGGCGAGGCAGAGAACCATCCCCTAGTGGTCTGGAGATCCACAGGCCGAGGCTCGATCGTACCGACCATACGAACTACCGGCCATGCCGAGCTTGACCGCGAACTCTTCGATGCCCTGGTTCGACCACTGAAGGAGCGGGAGAGACAAGAGCGGGAAGCCAAGGACCGCGTGCTTGCCGTTGTCCTTAACAACGAGGAGGCCGAAGCGGCCGATGCAACGCATGAGTGCACTTGTTGCTTCACAACCGGCCCGTTCGAGGAGTTCACTCATTGCAACCGGGAAGGACACATGGTATGCTTTCGCTGTGTACAGCACTCTCTGAAAGAGGCTCTTTTTGGACAAGCGTGGCAAAGCAGCATTAACCACGAGGTTGGTGCCTTGCGTTGCATTGCGGTCGAGGGAGACTCTTGCATTGGATACATACCTTACGAGCATATTAGACGGGCTATGATGGAGGAGGGACATGGCCCGGGAATTCTTCACAAGCTGGATCAGCGGCTTGCGGAACATACTGTTGTCGCTTCGGGACTGCCTTTGATACGCTGCCCATTCTGCAGCTACGCCGAGATCGACGACATCTACACCCCACCACGCCAAGCGCCTCTCAGAGTCAAAGCCGACAGCATCTACCAGCTCTGTTTCATCCTCATATGCGTCGGAACGATACCCTTTTTCTTCTCGACGATCATGGTCTCGTCATTGATCTGCCTTTTGCTGAGCACACGCCAGACTTTCGGAGACTATATGCGCACGCAGTGGAGGCAGTCGCTTAGCAGACATCACCGACGGCGGCGCGGCCTTCGATTCTCCTGCCAAAATCCTGACTGTCTTCGTTCGTCGTGCCTGTCATGCCACAAATCCTGGTCCGACATCCACGTTTGCAACGAATCATCTTTGGTCGCATTGCGAACTCAGGTGGAACAAGCCATGAGCATGGCGGTGAAGCGAGTCTGTCCAAAGTGCAACATGTCATTTGTGAAGAATGCGGGCTGCAACAAGCTGACATGCCCATGCGGGTACAAAATGTGCTACGTCTGCCGCGCTGATCTCACAGAGGAAGGATACCGGCATTATTGCGATCACTTCCGCCCGGACGGCGATCCTCGTCCATGCACAGAGTGTGATCGGTGTAACTTGTGGGAGTCTGAGGATACCGAGGAGGTTCTGCGGCTGGCCAGAATTGATGCCGAGAAGAAATGGCGCGATGCAGAGCAGAGGGATCTGTCCGCTGGAGAAAGGGCCTTCCTACAGACTGGCTTCGCTACCCAGGGTGCGGACTTCTCGATCGAGAGGCTCGTGTTGAGGGGAAGGATTCCATCTCTAGAAGAGGTTCTCGACGTTGTTGTCGAGACCATTTTTGTGTGACCTTGATGGACTCGAGACGAACGAATTGTGGCGGATTATTATTTTAGTTCTTGGGACTTCGTCTTTTTGAGATTTGCAATACAGGGCTTGAGCTTGACAGGCGTTTCAGGCGTCAAATTGGTATGCATGAATCGACACTATATGCTCGATTCCGGAACAGACAGGACGGGCATGAGGTCTCGGACGGAAAAAAGAGGCTCTATCAATACATGAAACATGCGACAAGTACATTCGCCGAAGCAAAGATCATACTCATCGCTCTACTCTAAATCTTGCTTTTGTTGTCGCCAATCAGCTCGGCAGCAGCGCCAGCAATAGCCAGCTTACCAGTCTCCTTGACCTTAGTCTGGAAGAGAACTTTCCTGCCTTCGCGCCACATTTCCGTGACCAGGGTCTGGCCGGGGATGACAGGACCTGCGAAGCGGACCTTAATGTTCTTGAACGCGCCGAAGCTTCACATCGCGTTAGTGTTGGCTATGTTTGGCGAGGCCAATGCAGCAACTTACCGATCGTAGACCGCCTTACCGGCGAAGCCGAATGAGCAGAGTCCGTGAAGGATAGGAGCCTTGAAGCCGCCCATCTTTGCGAAGTCGGGATCGATATGCAGGGGGCTGGTCAGGTCAGCTACACATCTCTATGGTGATATATAGTCAAGAGGCACTTACTTGTAGTCACCGCTCAAGCGGTAGATTGCTGCCTGATCCTCAGAAGTCTTCTCTTCCACGACCACGTCGGGCATTCTGCCAGGAGGCTTGTTGCTCGCCGTGCTGGGGCCCCTATCTGCGCCTTTGCTAGGCCCCCCAAAGCCACCACAGCCTCTTAGGAACACCGTCATCTCATTATAGAACACGTCTTCGCCGGACGACTTGTCGACCGTGGTGATGCCGACCTTGGCAATTGCGGCACTGCCTTTGTCGACGACTTCCAGAAGTTGGCCACGAGAGACGAGGCGTGCGGCAGTGGGAATGGGAAATTTGCGGACTTCGAGGAATTGCTCGCCGTGGAGAAGCATCATCGGATTGAAGTTGGGGACAATGCTGTCGTAATCGAAGGGCATCTCCGCGTTGAAGGGTGGGATGACACCAAAAGTTGGAAGGACCTGGAAGTCCTCTGCACCCTCACTATGAAGCTCGGTCAGAAACTGGGACGACGACGAGCTGCGAGCATCACGGTGACAACTTACAAGACGTATTTGAGATCAGTGCGCTTTGCGCCGACGCCGAGGTTGTACAGAATAGCATCACGTTCCTCATACACAAACTCGGTAGTCTGGCCTTCTTGCTTCAAGGCCTTCTTGATGGCGTCCAAGTGCTCGTTGCTCGAAGCCTGATCCTACAGGGGGCAAAGTTGTGATCAGCCAAACATGTCATTGTATAGATTGTTCCTGCCTACTCTCTACTCCTACATAGTACAAGAAATGATTATACGAGAGATTGTTCTCATACCTTTGACTTGATGCTTCTGTTTTCCAGGTTTGCCATGATCTTCCCTGTTGAGTCCGCGGCCTTCTCGGGGTGGTCTGCCCTGCCGTCATCGAAGTTGACAATCCTTTCCCAGTTCTTGACAACCTCCTCGGGGACGAGCTTGACATCCACAGGGAAGCCGTGTCCACCAGTTCGCTGCCAGCGTGTGCGGCCGACCCAGCCGCTTCCGACCTCGTAAAGGCCTCCTGTAGGAGTCGGGCACTGGTCACTGCAAAGAGCAAGGACCAGGGGCGCTATGTAGTCGGGCTTGAAGGCCTGAACCATCTCTTCGGGCATGATGGTAGCGGTCATGGCAGTACCAGCGTTGGGGGCGATGGTGTTGACGTAGATATTGTACTTGTGGCCCTCGAGGGCCAGTGCACGAGAGAAACCAAGGATACCGCATTTCTGTGCAAGTTAGCATGCGCCGCGCCGGGCTCAGGTGAGTGATCTTGGAACTTACTGCTGCAGCGTAGTTGGCTTGACCGAAGTTGCCGTAGATACCACTTGTTGAAGTGGTGTTCAGAACACGACCGTACTTTTGCTTGAGGAAATAGGGCCATGCAGCCTTGGTCACCTTGTATGTGCCACGGAGATGGACATTCATGACGGGGTCCCACAGGCTGTCGTCCATGTTTGTGAAGGCCTTGTCACGGAGAATACCGGCATTGTTGACCACGATATCGATGCGTCCGAACCCGTCGATAGCAGCCTTAACAACAGCATCACCGTCCTCAGCTGATGCCTTGACACCAACGGCCTTTCCACCCATCTTCTTGATCTCGCCGACAACGGTGTCGGGATCCATGAGGTCGTTGACGACAACAGAAGCTCCGTACTTGGCGAAGGCGAGGCAGTATGCACGGCCGATACCGGCACCACCTCCGGTGACAAGGGCGACCTTGCCAGTGAAGTCAAGAGTCTCGCCCTGCTCATTGGGTCCCATCTTCATTGACTCTTCGAGCAGAGTCATGAAGTCGTTGGGGCCGGTAGGGTACTGTGGCTTGGAGAAATCGATGACCTTGTTCCACTTCTTCAGGACAGCTCCGGGTGTGTAAGAGGAGTCGGCCTTGAGCAGCAGACCCTCGGAGCGCTCCCATCGAAGCTTGGCCATGTGTCCAGCACCGACCTCGAAGATACCACCAGTCTCGTCTGTGTTATTCTTGTGTACGAGAACGGCTACGAGAGGCACCACCCATTCGGGCTTAAGGAGTTCGAGCACATCCGGGGGCATGATGCTGGCGGTCATGCGGCTCGCAGCTGTTCATGGTCAGCAACTCTCATGGTCAATTCGAGAACAGGCAACTTACCAATAGGAGCAATGACGTTGCAGATGATATTATACTTGGCACCCTCCTTGGCCAGGGTCTCTGTGAAGCCAACCATGGCGAGCTTCGCCGCAGAGTAGTTGGTCTGACCAAAGTTGCCAAAGAGGCCAGCAGCCGAGGCGGTGTTGATGACACGACCGTACTTTTGCTTCCTGAAGTAGGGCCAGGCAGCTCTTGCGCACTTGTAAGCACCCTTGACGTGCACCTTGTTGATGAGATCCCAGTCTTCGTCCTTCATGTTCTTGAAGCTAATGTCGCGGAGGATACCGGCGTTGTTAATGAGAATGTCGACGCGGCCAAATGCCTTGATGGCTGTTTCGATGATCTTGTCACCGTTCTCGACGCTGTCGTAGTTGGCAACAGCCTTGCCGCCAGCGGCCTTGATCTCGTCGACAACAACATCGGCAGCCTAGTAATAGTGTGTCAGCATCATGTTGAGTCGACGGCAAGATTTCGAGACCACTCACCTTGGCCGACTGGCCCTCGCCCTTGGAAGAGCCGCCCAGGTCGTTGACAACGACGCTTGCTCCACGAGATCCGAAGAAGGTGGCATACACCTTGCCGAGGCCGCCGCCAGCTCCAGTGACGACGACGACCTGGCCGTCATATCTCAGCTGCTCAGCCATGATGACGTTGATGTGTGAAAGTGATGGGGTATAGCTCTGCGCCAGGCCTTTAGGTTGAAGAAACAAAGGCAATGTCAGATTGGCGCAATGTTCCAGGCAAAGGGAGAATAAAGGTCACAGATGTAGTAATTGAGGAAAGCCGACTGAAGGACCCGAGGCTCTGGGGAAGATGAGATCGAACAAAGTCTCCCCGCGGTGCCGAGACGCTTTTATTCAAGCGGCCGGACGCGGGAGCTGGAGTCGGCAACGGCCAAGCTTCAGTGGATGCAGCAGCGCAGGGCAACCGGTTCGGCAGCGCGTCAGGGTGCCTCGGCTTGGAGTGCTGGAGCTGGGGCGGGGCGTGGTTTGGCGGCGGTAACCCGCAATCTGAGGAGAGGTTGCAGGGGGGATGGCAGTGGATTGAGACAGTGGAGGAGGAGGGGAGCGCTAGGCCTCATCCGAGGATAGCCCCAGCTTCACATGCCACGCCTGTCACAACCATGACTTTTGGTAGGACGTCATGTGGACGATCTTGGGGTAAGATTCCCTTTCACATGCTACTGTAAGCAGTCAGCTTAGCAGGCCAACGTACATAAGGAGTCTGGTCGACTTAGGATTCTGTGTGAGGCAAGATGCTCGCGAGACCAAATGCGTTGGGCACCGGCTGGTTCCAGGACTTTTCTCTCACGTGGGCTAGACGTTCACGTGACGAGCACTCCTCGACCTGGCACGCCCCTTTAGGCACCACTTTGAGTGAATCATTGCCCAGTATACGCAAGAGATACGCCGATGCGCGAGGCTCCAGTCATCTTCATCCCATTGAGCTCATACATTGTGGCTGGCCCCGAGATCCGTCCAGAGATTTCGAGGACATGACATTCGAAATCAGAGGATTATAACAGCACGTAGAATAGCACTCAGAATAGTATGCAGCAAAATAGCATGGCGAATAAAATGTAAATACATGTCGTTAAAGCTGCTCATTGGTGATTCGTTGCCGACGTGCGAAGTGTCAATTAAGCGGGACCTCTCGCTACGAACCTGATTCCTGATATCTTCAAGATAGCTTGCTGGATCCGGCACAGGTCGTTGTGGCAGTACTAGTAGTATTTAACTTGCGCGTGATCTTTGTCTCACACAACCTGAGATTGCTGTCTTACCCAACAAACTCACACCTGCATCTTACTGAAACGAGGATCGTGAGTGAAAGGCGTCTAAGAACGACTAGAACAGATCTTGTGTTAATACAAAGATTAGACATCAGACGTATATACAGGTCTACACTATTCGCACTGCCAAGTCGGCCAAGCTTTGACGTCGACCCATGGACGGTACCATTGGCCTGTAGCTTTCTGATGGGCCTGAGCTACCTCTACCTAGCAGTTCGCCAACTCCAACATCGTTGAAGCTCTTTAGGTTCTCACGCCATACCGCGAAAAGGCATATACAAGCTGCATTTACTCCTTGCGCACTTGGTTATTCATGTTAATCTAGCCCCAACTTACCGTTCGTGGTTAAGCACGTCATCTACATGCCTTAGTTGGACAGGGATGGGAATCAGTAGGTAAGGTCACATTTGCAGCACGATAATTTAGCTACTACGACTGTGTACCGCCTAAAGAAGAGGTTAGATATACATGTCGTACTGAACTTCATTTTACTTCTTTTTGTATAATCGTATATATATGTGTGTCTTATTCTCATGCGCCTTGCTGCTTAACGCTGAAACTACTTACTCGAACTCCTCTTAGTCAACACACCACTTGTGTAAGTCACCCGAGGTCTCCCACGGGCCACATTCCGCTCCAGGAACCGACGAGGTTGCGACTCTGTGAACGCTGAAGGCTTTTCCTCAAGAAAGTCTACAAGAGAGTTGACCTTGCAGATGTTGCGGTCTCCGCGTTGCTGAAGCCATAGCTGTTTTCTCTCCCTGTCGCATGCAACGTTGTAGCTCACTTGTACTCCGAGCCGTCGCGCAGGGTCACCAAGTTGAGCTCCCGCGCCCACGCATTTGAATTGATGCGTCCCCCCAGCTGGCGCGAGAAAGCACTGTATAAAGACAGTTTCAGGATCTGCCTCTTGAGGGATATAGAAAGTGATTCCGCGAAAGTATACTCGGTAAGATGGACATCCTTGGTGCTGACTTTTTGTACAGTTGAATAGATCTCCATGTAGTAGCCTTGAACGAAGTTCAGGATTCTTCCAGTGCTCATCGAGACTGGGATTGCAAGGCGTAATTGATGCAAGCTGGGGAGCTTCTCGGGCACCAAGGTTGCTTCCTTGATCCGGCTGGCTCTCGCTTTGATCTTCGATAAGAGATTGTTGATGGATGAGCTGCACCAACCATTCTGCTCCCTGCTCTGATACCAGAAGTCTCTCGTATGGTTTCGTGTATAGTATGGTGCCGCCGGATTTCAGCTGCAAGTTTCTGCCTGTGAGATGGACCTGGACCTCTGTCGTAGTCTTGAGAATATCCTGGGCAGCTTGTTCTGCCATACGAAACCGCAAGATATGTGTACTCTTTGATCCCACGCTGATATTGCCGCTTTGAGTAATGTGAGCCTGAGTATCCTGTATATCTTCCAGAACACAGGGCTGAACAAGCGAAAGCTGCTTGAGTTGATGTCGGATTCTTGATACTTCATCCTCTTGGATCAGCTCATCATTCGGCACAGACATCAAGCTCTCAGTTATCCCAGAAAGCCTCAGGGGAGCAGAAGGATCCGTGGCCAAGGGTTGGGGCCGTTGTCTTCGCGCAATGCTCATTCTCTTGCGTATCTGTAGTGCTGCATTGCCGGCTACACTTTCTCCGCGAGCGATGATGTCTGCTGGATCCTCGTCCAGGTATCGACCAGCCCAGCCAAGAAAACCTGCTGTATAGTCTGCGAGAGTCAGGAGAGGTGCGTCCTGTTCTTGACGAACGTACGCCCACATCTCTTGAAGTGGCGCTGAATGACACGCTTTAGGCCGCTGCGCCTTTGAGTAACTTTGGCTAAAGACATTCGGTGCTGAAGGCTTGCCATTTAGCTATAGCATAAAGTCAAGACCAGCATCAAGCTGTACTCCCATGGGTATACGTGCATGAGTACCGGCGAAGAAGCCGGCTACTGGATGATGCACATGTGTAATGATCCTACGAAGACCATCCTTCCGAAAGTCGAGATCGAATTGGAGAACACCAATCGGCGGCATGACTTCGACACTTAGACGTCGACATGTCTCCGGTAGTTGTTTTTGTAGACGAGCTCTGCAACAACTAGATGCAGTGAGAAGAAACGGCAATGGCAATAAATCAAGAACCTTGGCGTTGAAGGCCTCGTGAAGTTGACGGAGACCTGGCTTCCATTTCGATGCTGGGCATCTTGATGTATACTGAAAAGCCCCATCTGCACGCCAGTGCCAATCGAAACCGAATACAAACGACTCAGAGAGACCTTTCCCTTGTAACAAATTGATGGTCGCGCTCCTCTCATCCCAGAATGCATCAATGCTATCGTCCTCGCTTTGGATATGCAGAACCAAGCCCAAGTCAGCATCAGGTAGACCTCCGGGCTGAGCAAGTCGATCCCGGGTCTCGCCAGAGACTTTGACTTCCTCAGTATAGAAGTCTTCTAGGATTGCCTTGAGTTCCCTTTGGAGGCTTTGTCGTTTTTGTCTTGAAGCTTGTGATCGCAGTGGGGCTTGCTGAAGAAAATCGATGAGCTGAGTCATTTCAAGCGGTGATAATTGGGCGACGGCCTCGTCTGCAAATTTTATTGCGACCACCGGGGGCGGTGTAGGTTGAGAAGATAGAGTGACTTTCTCTTCATAGTGGTCGAGATGAGTGTAGAGCTCATGACAACGAGTCAGAGCTCTGAGAAGAGTGACAGCGGGCATGTCTTGGATGATGGAGTCGTCTGTCACTTCCATTGCTGTGCCAGTGTAGACGTCGAGGCACACTGGTAATCGAGGCAAGGTAAATAGGGCTTTCGTCTACCTCCGTGTATAATAGATCGTCGTGCATGACTCTGAATAGCCAGCAGTTCGTGCTGTTAAGCTGACCAGCTTCCCTTCTTGCAAGTCAGAATTACAGGTAGCTTGCGCAGTTAAAGCGGTGATAACATACAGCATACAGAGTGCTTTGGAAGATCACCTACTTCACATGCAAAGCAGCCGCACAGCCTGTTGTAACGACAAGGTAACGCAATATCGTAGCAGTGTATCCTAGGCAGTTGAGCTTGTCCTGGTGTGGTTGTGTTGACCAGCAACTTGGCACGGTACTGATTGCCCCTCCAGGTATCTGAGCATAGTCTAGTGCCAGTGCCAGTGATTACGACGGAGTACATGGCGCTACTAGTGCTCTAGTGTTACCGCTGACCTCAACACTGTTGCCGCGAGCGGAAGCCAGGCCTCTGGTCCCAAACACGAAGTTCGTCATACACTAGAGGACCTTACCGAAGAGCTCGCTGCAACCAAATATTTCGCCAGCATCGTCTATATCGTCAACAGATCTCCACGACCGCATCTCTCGATACCGCACCGAACAGAGCTACAACATATCGATTCCATGCCGACTGTATGCCGTTGAAAGAGGAAATGCTTGCCTGCCCACTCCAGACGCGCTGAGCGTCGCTGACAGCGAACCTAACCTCCCGAAACCGAGCACTCATTACCGCCCAGAGCTCGCACCGTCGTGCCATGTCTTCATCGTCTCTACCTCGCGACGGCACATCGGGATCGTCCCGCGATGGTCTTGTACCCAAGGACGCTCTTGCGAGCGCGGTCGGCGGCTCAATACCTCCCCGTCTGCGCACTCCGCGCACTCTGCCTCGTGCGTCACTATCTTCCCGGCCATCCCGCGCCATTGTTTGTCACGCGCGATCTTTTGCTAACTCGAGATCACCACAGCCTGGGTCGATTCGTATGCCCCGAGGTACGGAACCGCTGGTCACGATCAGTTCGAGCTCCTGAATGCACCACCGCGCGCCGTTCCGCACCATCTCAATTCGACTCCTACCGATCTATCACGCCGTCGTATCTCGGATGACGGGTTCGTCGACTACGACGATGAGCGACTTGGAAAGCCTAGGAAGCCGCTCGGGAAGGTGCAGCACTTCTTCAAGTACGCTGGCCGTGGATCACTTCACGGACGCAAATGGGACCACCTGCGCACCGATGAGCCTGTTGTCGTCCCCATGTCGTCGCGAGTATATCCAGCCATGCAAAACCCGCTCGGATGGAGAGAGTTCCTACACTCATCTGCATACGGTCACCCTGAGAATGAGAAATCCGAGATTGTTGAGCCCGAGATGCTCAATCGGCTCCAGCCCGGGTTCAACCAGCAACCTGATGTGCCCTTCAACCCTCTCGATCCTCGCATGTCCCGTCAGAAGAGGACGATCGCATGGTCTAAACGTGCATGGTATTTCACCATGCGAAATTCTATCATCCCGTTGATGTTCCGCTTAACGGTGATGCTCACGTCCATCCTCGCGCTTGGCATTGCGGCACGCATTTTTATACTCGAAACGGGACTGGATGCCGAGAGCGCCGAGCGTACACAAGCTATCGTTGCTATTGTGGTGGACTGCGTTGCGATACCATACATCGGGTATATGATAGTTGACGAGTATACAGGCAGTCCACTTGGCTTGAGGTCTGCGGTCTCGAAGATGTCCTTGATATTGCTGGACCTCTTCTTCATCGTGTTCAAGTCGGCGAGTACGGCGCTCGCATTCGAGAGCGTCGTCTATCACAACCTGAAACAGGCGGACATCCGAGCATTATCCAAATCTCTGGCCGTTTTCCAGCTGGTAGGTCTCATCGCGTGGGATATGACTTTCACGGTGAATATCTTCCGGACTGTGGAGCGATTGGGCGGAGGCGAAGACGACAAGGTCTAGATGACAAGAGACGGACACGACTGCGTTTCAAGCTTTGGGCGTACACGGAACAAGCGATTCATGGCGTTAAGGGGCATATGGATGTGTCCACCCCGGCAGGACATAGCCACTGCATTTACTTGTGAGAGCACGGCGTTTGGGCGTGGCTACAAAGTGTGGTGCCATTATGATTTTCAGGATAGCGATCAGGGACACCATTTTCCTTCTGCGTTAAACAGACACGACACAGGCCGGGTCAACTTCCGGCCAATTCACTATTGACAGTAATTACCACTAGAAAGCTGAGCTTGCGCCATGAGTGATGTGGTATCATGGTGTTATGGTGTTATGATGTTATAATGTTGTGGTATTTTGACTATCTTTACAACCACACACGCAACCTGCTTCCTCCCGAATGGTTGTCACACTATCAAGAAAAGTATCAGTCATACCGATCTGACCTTGTCTTGCACGCTGACTGTGCCAGCACTATAATCGTATAGTTCCAGGTGTAGGCGGTCGAAAGGGGCAGAACAGTGCTCAGGCCAGTGCTCAGGCCAGTGCTTAGGCTGCTGTGGCACAGCAGCTGTCAGCCTCCACACTCCCCCGGTACTTCATCTCCCACCCGAACTGCCTAGCATACAGAAGTCACCCGCTCAGGCACCTCTTCTACCTGAATTCATCCAGCCTTGAGGCAGCCTTGACACCGTGAACTGAGTCGCCGCCGCGTTGTCCAGCCCGCCTCCGTTGCATCGGCCCTTTGATCCCTTCTGCCTGCCTGGTGCGTCTGACTCTCGCCCTGCGCTCCAACCTTCACCAACCCAAACCTCCCTCCTTCCTTAACCCACGGCCATTTCGACTTTCTTTCATCCACGTTCAGCTTCACCTCGTGGTCTTTCTTCTCACTTTCGGCGTTGGGCTGTGATTTCGGTCTGCCTGAGAGTCCCGCCCACCCCGCTGCCATACTTGCATCACTTGCTTCCTTTCCCGACGTCAAGCGCTTCTCGCCTCGAACAGCCTCTCACTCAACGGCTTTCCCCCCTTCGCCTTTTTTCGACAATCTTCTTCGAATTAGTCTTCTTTTCTCGACGAATCGAACGAGGTATCCACGAAACGAAACGAAAGTCGGGCAACGAGACGCAGAACCTCAGCATCACCTACGTGTGCCATCGCGAACCCCACGACTGCCGCGGGGTCTTTAACTTCACGCCGCCAAAGCCTGGCCTGTGACATCCGATTGACACCGAAATGGCTGGAAGGCCCGCGTCAGGCACGAGCAGTCCCATGCCTCCAGTGCCCAACAGAGAGGATATCGGCGCAACGTACGTCGAGTCCAATAGCCGGTCGCATGATGGCATCATGCTTGTCGTTTGAGCTAACATTGTGGCAGATGGAACTATCTTCAGATTGGTATTGCCCGTGTGATGACTGATCTTGAGCGAGGTATCGACATGCAGATGTACATGGGTGTCTACACGTGAGTGCCTCCGAGTCAAGGTTTCGTGGTGAGGTGGTACTGACCAACGCTTTAAAAGTGCCGTCCACAACTTCTGCACTTCGCAAAAGGCCGTGGGCTTCAGTGGAGGCCCAACAATGCATGCAACACACCGAGGAGGTACGGTTCTTTCTCGCCAATTTGTCCACATCATGCAATCTCGCTGACATGTCACGTTGCTTTCAGCTCATCTTCTCGGAGAAGAGCTATACAACAAGCTCATTGCCTATCTCCAGAACCATCTCGAAGGTCTCGTCGAAAAGTCCAAGTCACATACCGATGAAGCTCTGCTTGCCTACTACATTCGCGAATGGGGCCGGTACACGACAGCTGCGAAATACATTCATCACCTTTTCCGATATCTGAATCGACACTGGGTCAAGCGCGAGATTGATGAAGGCAAGAAGTACATTTACGATGTCTACACTTTACATCTGGTCCAGTGGAGAAAGGTGCTTTTCGAGCAACTGTCAACCAAGGTCATGGACGCTGTTTTGAAGCTAGTCGAGAAGCAGCGAAACGGCGAGACGATCGAATACATGCAAATCAAGCAAGTTGTAGACTCGTTCGTCTCTCTTGGTCTCGATGAGTCAGATCCAACAAAGTCAACACTTGAAGTCTACCGACATCATTTCGAACAGCCATTCATCGCCGCTACCCGAGAGTACTACCAAGCCGAGTCCAAACAATTCGTCTCCGAGAACAGCGTTGTGGAGTACATGAAGAAGGCCACTGCGCGGTTGGCGGAAGAGGAGGAGCGGGTCAACACATACTTGCACCAGGATATCGCCGTGAGCCTGAAGCGGACATGCAACGAAGCTCTCATCGCCGATCACTCTGCGCTCCTAAGGGAGGAGTTCCAGGTTTTGATCGACAATGACCGCGAGGAGGACATGGCCAGGATGTACAGCCTCCTGTCACGCATTATGGATGGTCTGGAGCCACTGCGCGCTAAGTTCGAGACGCACGTGAGAAAGGCAGGTCTAGCAGCCGTGGAGAAGATTCAGTCGGCAGAAGGCGACAAGCTGGAGCCGAAGGTGTACGTCGATGCGCTCCTTGATGTGCACACGCGTTACCAAGGGTTGGTCAAGCGCGCGTTCAATGACGAGCCCGAGTTCACTCGGTCTTTGGACAACGCTTGCCGTGAGTTCGTCAACCGAAATGAGGTGTGTAAGTCAGGGTCCAACAAATCTCCGGAATTGCTTGCCAAGTACACCGATGTCCTGCTACGCAAGAGCAGCACCAGCATCGAGGAGGCGGATCTAGAGAGGGCTCTGGGTCAAATCATGACCGTATTCAAGTACATCGAGGACAAAGATGTATTCCAGAAGTTCTACTCGCGCATGCTTGCGCGTCGACTAGTGCACAGCAACTCCTCATCCGATGATGCAGAGACTAGCATGATCAGCAAGCTCAAGGAAGCATGTGGCTTTGAGTACACCAACAAGCTGCAGCGCATGTTCACAGATATGCAAATATCGAAGGATCTGAACAAGGACTTCAAAGACCACCTGCAAGAGGTCGGCTATACGAAGTCGGTGGATTCGACATTCTCCATTCTTGGTACCGGGTTCTGGCCACTGGTCCCTCCGAGCACAGACTTTAACCCGCCGGGCGAGATTTCTGCCGAGATTGAGCGTTTCATTCTCTTCTACAAGCACAAGCATGACGGGCGTAAGCTCACATGGCTGTGGCAGCTCTGCAAGGGTGAGATCAAGACGGGTTATTGCAAGAACTCCAAGACCCCCTTCACCTTCCAGGTTTCGATCTACCAAATGGCGATCCTCCTCTTATTCAACGAGAAGGACACGTACATTTACGAGGATATGCAGAGTGCCACGCAATTGAGCACAGAGGTACTCGATCAAGCGCTCGCCGTCATCCTCAAGGCCAAGGTGCTTTTGATGAGCGGAGGTGATAAGCCAGGGCCAGGTCGGACATTCAAACTCAATTACGACTTCAAGAGCAAGAAGATCAGAGTGAATCTCAACGTGGGCGGCGTCAAAGAGGCGAAGACAGAGGAGGCCGAAACCAACAAGACGATCGAGGAAGACCGCAAGCTCGTCCTCCAAGTAAGTTCTTCTCCGCACCCCAATCTAGCACATGTACTGACACGGTCAATAGTCTGCCATCGTGCGTATCATGAAGTCGCGAAAGAAGATGAAGCACACACAGCTCGTGAGCGAGACCATCAATCAAATTCGCTCTCGCTTCGTTCCGAAGGTTGGGGACATCAAGAAATGTATCGAGATTCTGCTAGACAAGGAGTATCTTGAGCGTCTCGACGACGACGAGTTAGGTTATCTTGCGTAAGCGCAGGGCGCAAGACGGCGTTAACCAGGCTCAACAACGGATGGTCTGCTCCATTGTCGAACTGGATCCTAACTGTTGCCATCGAAACGGCTCACGATGGCAGCAAATCATGATTACTCGTGTTCTTACAAATCAGCGCTATGTCATGCAGAAAAACAGAGCACCAGGCGATTGTCTAAGCATGTCCAGCCTTTGATCACACTCTGACATTAACTTCGTGTTCATCGCTCTCGGGAAGGCGCGAGATACGAAGTGTGACATGCATAAATTGCTCCGGCAAAGGGTGGAAGAAAAAGAAGCGCTGGTACATTCACGGAGATCCGGACTCGACTCAGTCAAGTTCGGCATGAAACACCATGCAGGAAGTGCACTTTCAATGAGAAACACAAACCCAAAGTACAACTTTTGACGACGCGTTCAGGCATTGGGTTTAATACAGACTACAGGCAGGAACACAAAAGATAGCGGTTCATAGCAAACATGTTTCCTATCCACTGTTTTTGCTCCAGTTCGTGACCGAGGTCTTGTCTCCGTAGGAAGATGCCGCTTGTCTCAATTACCAAGTAGTCTTGCAAGTCATGAAGTCATGGCCCGTGTATCCTATAGTAGCAGCTCATACATTTATCTCATAACCAAGATCATCTCAAGGTTTAGCGTCCACCGCAGTTTGCTCCGTATCGTCCTTCGCCTGTTGGGTATCCTTATCCGCCTTTGCTGCCTCCGTAGGTGCTGCTGTCTCCTCTTTCTCGCTCGCCTTCGACCCAGTCACGGATTCCCTGGCGAAGCCATCTCCACTAGTCTTGTCCTTCGCACTCTTGTCTTCGACTTCAGCTTGCGGCTGGTCACTGACTTTTGTAGAAGGCGTGGCCTCTGCCTCATCACCGAAGAGCACGCTACCTCCACTTTCTCCAGTCGTGGGCCTTGTCGACGTAGATGCCCTGTATCCCTCGCGCGGCTTGCTAACGAAGGTATAGTCCTTGTCAATGGGACTGTTGGGACTCGAAACAAAGCCGCCTATCGAGGACTTCACGCCGCTCTTGCTGCTGTTTGTCCTGCCCCAACCTGCGCCCCATCCGCCTTGCTTGCGCTTTTCGCCAGCCCAGGTCGTCCAGCTGGACACGTAGGCGCCGGCTTTAACGCCTACAGACTGCATTGTTTGCTGCGCTTTGGCGAGATCAACGGCTGGCGCGGCGCCAGCCCCTGGAGCTGACTTTTCGGTCGGAGACTTCGTCCCGCTTGCTGCTTGTTGTGCTTTTGCATCTTCAGCGCGGCGGCGCTGAGATTCGCGGAGGTACTCAACATCCGAATACAACCTGTTGAAGACACTGGAAGCCTTCTCCCTGCCTGCGGCAAAGTTGCGCCCAAGGACTTCGCGACCTTGTGCGAAACGCTCGTCAAGATGAAGATCTTTGACCTGCTCTGCGAGCCGGCGCTGGACATCCTCGATGGTGAGGCCGCCTGCGCAAGGATGCTTGGGTTCTGAAATGGCGAAGATGCCCGAGTCGGTGTTGGCGTTCCACATGCGGTAGTTCTCGGTCTTTGACCAAGCTTCCACCCACTCCATGCCAAAGTCGACAGCCGGATCGCCATCAGGCCCGGGACCACCAACGGGATCTTGTGCGAGGAAATTGTGGTACTTGACGGAGGATATTAGCCCAAGGATATACGCTTCGAACTGAGAGCGGATGAACTCTTCGCTGCCAGCATATTGCATGGTCTTCGGCCTGCTGGGATTTGCGTCATCCCAGGTATCGTTAATCTCCTGGGTGAGGAAGTCGATCCAGCGACGATCGGCAGCTGTGAGAACAAGGGCCTGACGGAGAGAGGATGAAGTGATGTTGACGGTATCGTCATCAAGGTTGATGAGAATATCACTGTAGCGGTCTTTCTGCTGTAAAAGTAGAGAGTTTGTACTGCCGACGATATATGATTTTGTGCCGAAGTCGGCGAGCACATCCAATTGCTGAAGTGGCGTATATGGTCCAAAAAGGCTTCCCTATTCGGCGATTGAAAGTTAGTGACTGTCAATTCAAGGCTATCATGGCGTGGTTCATCCATCCATACCTTGCCAAATATCTGTAGTGGAAGACCCATAAAGGTCAGCATGGAGCTGCGATTGCTACTCTGCAAGCTCGTCGGCTTCGACAGGGTCTTTTCGTAGCTGTTGAGTTCTGGATCGGCGCAATCCTGCAGGCTGCGGAGAAGACCCGGGATGAGAGAGATGAGTGCAAATTGGACCATGCACAGTCGATCGCACCGCGAACCGAAAAAGAGCATCTGCGAACATTAGCTTCACTGGTCCAATGATTATTTGGCCGAGATCACCGCTTCGAACCTTTGGCTGGAGCAGAGCGCACTTGAAGAGGACCAACGATTGCCACTTGAACTCGTGGATCAACTCCCTCAAACTCATGCCTAGATATTGATCCTTGTCTCCTTCCTCCAGGCTTCCCCTGGCCTTCTCTTCTGCCAGACTCTCCTGGAATCGACGAAGGATGTCCATGTCGGTGAATTCACGTTGAGCGAACCATGCTTGGGTGACGATGCTCAGACGCTCACGCAGCATGCCGAAGGACTGGGGACTGTCAGCGATGACGACGACAGCCTTCTGAACAGTCGAACGGGTAACATCGTCGGGACGGTTGATGAGGAGGGTAGAGTCGATCTGTCGCGTGCAGGAGATGCCAAAGAGTGATGTTGCCGGGCCCTTTGCGGTTTCAGGTCGAAGGAGGGTGAAATAGGAGAAATCCTCCTCGGAGCTAGAAGTTGATAGTCAGTACGTGATGCTTGTTTGCTCGTTTCCGAGAATGCTTACGCATGAGCACCATCGCTAAGGGCCATAAACGGCAACAACGTCCAGTTGAACTCGGCGGCAGGATCGAGCCCGTCCTCAGCTCCGAACCAGGTCTCAACCTCAGGACCCCGCGCATGGTGGAAGCCGACGACGGTGACAAGCGGTGTGAAGCCGACAGTTGAAGGCGTGGCGGGTTCGACGGGAGTTTCGATCGGGGAGAGAATGGAATGGGGCCGTGGCTGTTCGTCGGAGGCAGATTCTGTTTCGACGGGTGGAAGCTGGGTGTCCTTGTCGTCGCTGCTGAGGCGGACGTCTTCCATCTTGGGCTCTTCAGCCATTGTGGCTATGCGTTACTACGTCGCCGCAACAGAAAGATGAGGTTCGCGGAGGACGAGAAGGCGGCACGCGTAAGAAAACAATGCTATGAATGTGCCATGCGGTTGACAATGGAAGCAATGGCGCGTAAATGAGCTTATGGAATGTAAAGGGGATAGTTTTCGATGCGGGGATGACGTATGGGGAGAGGGCTACGGTGCCTGTCGTGAAGTCGTAGTCGCCTCGTGCACTGTAAAGAGGCTCAGGATCGTGACTCGAGGGTCAGTCGTCAGGGGCCGGAGGTCGAAGATAGTAGCCGTGTTATGAGGTCGAAATTGTACAGGTGGCAGCGAGAAAGGTATGGAGATTGCAAATGAGTCTCGGCAATGGGGCTGTAGCTTGGTCTTCCTTGGGCCTAGTAACCAGAACGATGGTCCCTTAATTGGAGGTGCAGGCATGAGGTCCGATCCCCTCGTCGATGGCAGAGCTTCAGCGCCGGTTACGCAGTAGTGCGGGGCTGCACTCAACGAAATACAGCAGGAATTTTGCTGAGGCACCCTGAAAATAGAAATACCTTTCACCGGGTTCATGCGGCACTCTCCTTACCTCTTTTGATCACAGAAAACCAGTGCTTCTTGAGGGTAGGTTGGACGCAGCAATGCAACGTTTTCTTCGTAGATACATGCTTATTCTCTACACTCGCCCTCTGGCAAGGAACTTCTTCGGGATCTCGACCGTCTTCGCCCTCAGATACTCGCATGCATTCTTCCCTAGCGTATCATACGTCGAGCACCCGTTATAACCCCTGTCCAGATGATCGTGCAGCAGGAAATGTACTGCTCGGATCCCCGGCAACTCGAATCGATCGATTGGCTTTCCCTTGTCTTCTTGCGGCCCGAGCAACTCCCGGATCTTCGATGTCGTGAGCAGACTCCTTAACCACTCCCACTCATCGTCATGGCGGACGAAGAACCCGACGTTGCAGTCGCTCGCTTTGTCACCGGACCGCCCGAGCACTACATATCCGAGAGGTGCTTGCTCAGTCTCGCCCCAGCTACCTTCTGACAATGCGT
This sequence comes from Sarocladiaceae sp. CBMAI 1973, assembly GCA_021347865.1. Taxonomy (NCBI): domain Eukaryota; kingdom Fungi; phylum Ascomycota; class Sordariomycetes; order Hypocreales; family Sarocladiaceae; species Sarocladiaceae sp. CBMAI 1973. The sequence goes on from WNLN01000147.1 coordinate 20,243, forward strand.
TCTCGGGTTCGTAACTTGGCTGTTGCCTCGGGTATGTCCTCGTTGCGGTCGGTGCAGCCATGTCCATTACCTTCTCATCCCCAAACAGGCAGTGCACCCTGTGCTTGAGCTCTGTTTGTGGCAGAAGGGATACCCAATACTCATAATAAGGCTTTGGCGCGACTTGGCGGATGTCGTTACTCAGTGACGCGCCTGGTGCACTCTGCAGAAACACCTCCAGTACCCAGCGGTTGAATCCATCAGGCACGTCCGGCCGCATCACCTCCGGGTCCTTGCTCTGCGCGAAGATTCGAAAGTCTACCGTCGCCACATCCTGGTTCGGTGCGTCGATCTGCGTGCTTCCATTTTGATGGAACTTGAGCGTCGTGAAGCGGTCGATATTGTCGCCTATCGCGTAACGGATCTGGTCCTCCGTCACACGGCACTTCTCCTCGATGTCGAGGCCGACGTAGTAGATGTGCCACTCAGCCTGGAATCCGGCCGGGGCTGTGATACCGACTTTGGTGGTTGGCGGTGGTGGTAGGCCTTTGATGCCTGTGACGCGCACGGCATCTTCCCCAACTTGTTCCATCTTGATGCCACTCACATCGGCCACCACATCGCAGTTATAGTACCACCTGCTCTGCTGTCAGTGTGAATTCTTCAGAGCATCATCAAACGCCAACGCACGGTCCTTGAATCTCATAGAGTAGCTGTGAAGCACAGGTACCAACAGTGACAGCACCGCCTGTGTCTTTCTCCTTGACAATCGTACACTCGCCCTTGAAATCGACTTCAGCGATGGGGAAGCCCATGTTGACATGCTTCTTGTCCTTCATGAAGTCTTTGAAACCACTGTAGTAGCCTCCAGTCACGTATGCTGAGCACTCAATCAGGTGGCCAGCTATCAGAGCTCCTGCCAATTCGTCGAGCTGATCAGCCTGCCAGCCATGCCACCACCTGTGATAACAAAGTCAGCTTCCGACTCATTGAGAATCACGGAGTGTCCTTACGCTGCAACTCCAATGACTGGAGCGGCGTCTGCCACACGCCCACAGATGACAATATCGGCACCCTCCCTCAGTGCCTCCGCAATGCCCAAACCTCCCAGATACGCCTGTGCACACATGGGCTCCATCCCCCATTCCTCCAACGTCTTTCCATGCATCAGGCTCTCAAACTGCTCCCCCTCTTTGATCAATCGATTCACCTGATCCGTAACATCATCGCCCTCAACCCATGCGATTTTCAGGTCCCCGTGCCCAGCCTCTTCAACCATCTTCTTGCACACCTCGGCGAGCAGCTGGGGATCCGATGCACCAGCGTTGACAGCGAGCTTGCACCGGTTCTTTGCGATGTTCTCAATGGCTGGCTCGAAGCATTGGATGAAGGTCTCGGCGTACATGGCGGTCTTCATGCGTTCCTCCAGGGAGAGCTGGACTTTGGAGCCTACGGCGAGCTTTTGCTGGTTCTTGATCTTGCCGCTGCCGTGCATGGTCATGGTCTGAGAATCGCTCGAGTCAGTACTCGCCAATACCGGATCAGTCAAAGGGACCGTTTCTTACCATCTCGGCCATCCAGTCGCCAATGACCGCATCGACATCTGGATCTCCAGCTAGAGATGTGATGGCACGAGCCCTATCTGTGAAGCCACCGGAGCAACCCGCGATGCGGACCGGCCGCTGCTGAGTCGCAGAAGGTGACATGGTATCGACTTCAAAAGATATTATCGATTATCACAATTGTTTCTTCCGCGCAAGGTATACAATGGACTAGAGGACGCGTTCACACGTGTGCGCTTCAACTTAACTCGGACACAATAGCAACGCCACGTCCTCTGCGCCAAAGGGTGCAAGCCACGCCTCTTATACATATTTGGAACTATCGCATTCCCCCGTACAAACTAAAAGAATCACTGCCTTCGGATAACATGGCCCGATGAACTTGCTGTGCTTAGCCTGGCGGGGGAGGGGCGTGGTTTGCGGGGTTCGAGTCAAGAAAAGAGGGATGATGGGCTTGGGTTGAGTCAGGATAAGTCATCACACCAGAATATGTTAACTACAATAGGTACTCAATGTGAATGCCAGATTATGCGCAAATCCAGTGCTAGGTTATTGCGATAGTTCTCCAGCTACGAGTCTTCATGTACAATGGCAGTTTCGAAAGCTGGGTTCTGGCCACGGAGATCGTCTGCACAGCTTGCTTTATTGCAGTCCGTTGGAACAGCAGAGTGGCCAGCCGCGAACTGGGACTCAACGGAGTTCCGACAACACCCAGAGCACCTCGAATGCACTTGACTAACACGATGCAGAAGCCCTGGGAAGTGGCTGCATTTGCGGGCCAAAGTCGAGGAGCTTTCCGACCTCATGATTCGGGAACTTCACCAACCCTGTACCTGATACATTGCTGGAGCTCTGGAATGGCGCTCTCTCGGGGCATCACCACTCTAACAGCCATTTAGGCATCCTTCTTGTCCTCTACTCTCCCGATAGCATGGCTCTCCGAAGGTCAACGACATTTGATCTCGAAGCAAGTGATGATGAAATGATGCTGCCTATTGCGGTAGGGAAGGATTCACTGAGTTGTGATTCGACTACTAATTGTCCCATCAGATGGAACTTCAATATTGGGTGCATAAGGACCAGTCAATTTCGAACACAGGCGGGAGCGTGACTTGAAGAAGCCAAGATATGGCCAACCGATCACTTGCGAAAGTGCGCGAATGGAGCGCTGATCATCAATATTAGGGTTCTGAAGTTAGAGGTACTGTCATGGCTGCCAAAAACAGGTCTGTCACTAGCGTTTAGGGGTCTGTCTGAAAGCGATCGAAGAATGCAAAATATTGAATTGTGATGGGCGCAAGACGCAGTTGAAAGCCCGGATTGACGGAAAACGGTACATAGTCTGACAGGGACAAGGGAAGCAAGGCATGAACGTGGCGACCTACCTCGTTTGATACTAAGTCAACCGTCAACGTGCGCATGCATCGAGACATGCTCTGCCACGGTGGGTTGTTACAAGTTCTTCGAATTGAGGCTACCATAGCCATCGAAAGTCGAAGGGTATCACGGGCAAGCTTGCAAGTGTCGCAAAAGGGTGAAACTCTGGAATCGGAAATTTGAGCGGTTACGAACGGGGAAAGATGCGATACGGGAAACAGGGACCCTTGAGACGCTGTAGATAGCCGACGGGACGCGGAGGGAGAAGTCCATAGTTGAGACGGCGCAGGTGATGTTCCGCCGGCAGCTTCGTTCTCTGTATGTGACGTCTTTACCAACCTCGCAGAGCTGAGAAGAGTGTTCAGAGCCGTTGGACGCTCATGATGCCATGCCGTCACCTGCAGTCTGCCTTTACGGACATTTCTGGGATGCCACCCCGAGCGCGCATCCAGTGACGATCACCCAGATTGGGACTGGCCGCGGTCACTCACGTACAGGGGTTCTGGTAGGCGTCTGAGCTCGCAATGCAGCGCTTGGGGGCTTCGTTATCACATGGCCTGCCAGGGGGGAATGGCAAGCGAAGGAGCGAACTGGAAGCCTAAGTGGGTAAAAGTGAGCCAAGGCAAAGCAGTGACAGGGGAGTCGACTTTTTGCTGTGGTGGTGCCACGAGAGAGCTGCAAGGACCATGGAGCTGAGCTGCCTCATTGATCTCTAGTCGTGCACCACGTTGAAATCTAGAGCCTGTTAGACAACCTGAGCTATGCTGAATCGGAGGCCGAGGAAGGCGAGGCAAGATTCTCCGAACACTGAACCCGACCTGGGAGAGGAAACCGGTGACGATTTGAAGGCCGGACGCTTGCTCATGCATGCGCTTTCCTTGACAAGGTCCTGCGGTCCTGCGTCTGTCCAGGCGCTGGATGGTGAGGCTGAGAAATGCTGTTGCCTGCTGCACTTTGGACAATAGAGGCATTTAGTCGGTGGCATCTCGGTGCTCGAGGGTATGACACAAGCCTCAGTATACAGCAATTGAGGCATTGCTTTCCTCGGGAAATTCGAAACTCTCGGCCGAACTTGAGCTGACTGACCTCAATGAACAGGAGAAATTATGGTGTTTTAGATCCTTGTTGAGCTTCCCAAGGGAGTCCTGGGCTGTGTAGGCGAAAGAGAAGGTGGTGCTTGTACCTGGGAAATAAGCGCTGGGGCGAGCGCCATGATAGTGCCTGCTCACGTAGCATCGTACCTGCCTTGACGACTTCAATTGCGCACCCGCCTGTCGCCTCGGCGCTGAGTTAGGCGCCACTCAACGTGCTGGACATTGCATGCTCGTAGGAATTGCATGCCAGGGGAAGGCAAGGCAGTGCTGATATGCTCTGAGGCGCTGTTTCTAAAGAAGACTCAAGTCTTGTTGGTTCACAGGCAGGCTGGCAGAATTGCACGAGAGTACAGCGGTCTAGGTTCTTCCGAATGGAGGCGAAGGGTGTCGTGGGGGTTGAGCCAGCGGCTGAGGCTGCCGCAAACATCACTAATAAACTCAAGTTGCTCACCCCGTCCCCGTATCTGGTCCCCCCTCATGAGTCCTGTGGCCTTCTCCCCACACTTGATTGGACCTGTCATCGACCCTTTGTGTCTCTCTCGCCCACTGACTTTGGTGCTGTGCTGGGGCATTGCAGAGGCTCAGAAGGGGCCATCACCTCCGTCTCCTCTTACTGATGTTACCATGTCGGTCCGCGCTGTCCGTCTAATCCCCGACTTCTCATTGTCTTCAATTACTTTCTCTTGAGTGCTAGTCGACATTGAAGTGCGGGTAGCATTCAGTTCGGTTCGGTCTCACCTCGCAGATCTCGCTGCAATTGGCATCCAGTCAACGAGCGAACGCACCTTGTGCTTGCTGTGCTCCGTCGTGGTGTCTGCTAGTGTCTCCTGTCCGTCCCCAGCCCCAGCTGTCCATCTCCACCACCGTCATTCGTCCACTGCGTCCGCCACAACTCTCGACTCTCAACACCGACCGACCGCTACCACCCTTCCTCCGTGTTGCTATTGAAACCTTCTCTCGCGCCTCCAAAGAACCGACCCGACCACGATCACGACGCACATCCTCGAACCTTGCGTAGTCAATTCTCACACGTCTTCGACCGCATCGCCATCTGTACGCACGTCTACCGTGGTCAGCTCCCGCGACCGCTCAATTCGACGCCCATCGCAAGCTGGGGGAGAGCTACTTGCCCCAGCCCTCTCGCTCGACCGAAGAACGTCACCTTTCGCTCGCCCAGCCATGCGCCAGTAGTTGGTGCTATCGCCGTCAGCACACTGTCCCGACTTTATTTGCTCCCCGACTATATCGCTCCTCGCATTTACACAATTAAAGGACGGCGGCTTTTGAGCCCCGCACGGCCGCCGACATGGGAGCTTGCATGAGTTCGAACTCGGAGGAGATGGAGCAGAAGAAGAAGAGTCAAGCCATTGACAGGATATTGGAGGAAGATTCAAAGAAGCTGCGCAGAGAATGCAAGATTCTCTTGCTAGGTGGGACTCGCCTTACACTTCTTGGTGACTCTGCGATCGCTAACAGGTTGCGCTCTTGCAGGTTCCGGCGAAAGTGGCAAGTCGACGATTGTCAAGCAGATGAAGATTATTCACCTCAAAGGCTACTCTGAAGAGGAGCTCTATAACTACCGAGCGACAGTGTTCAAGAATCTGGTCGAATGCGCCAAAGCTGTCGTCACAGCAATGCAACAGCTTGAGATTGAACCGGCCAACGAGGAGAACAGGAGGTATGCAGAATACCTGCTTGAATATCAACCAGAATCTGGACCACAGGCACATATTGATGCCGAAGTCGGGACCGCCGTCCAATCCATTTGGAGCGATCCCGCAAAGGACAAATTGATGGAGCATCAGACGGAATTCTATCTGATGGATTCTGCTGAGTAGTAAGTTCATGCAGGATGCACTTAACCGGGGTCGCACCGTACGCTCGGGTCCCGTGCTGATCTTGTATGCAGCTTTTTCCAAGAAGTCACACGCATTGTGGCGCCTGATTACTTGCCGAACGAAATGGATGTTCTGCGAGCACGGACGAAAACAACGGGTATCTACGAAACCCGGTTCCAGATGGGCCAACTCAGCATGCAGTGAGCTTACACCCCCCAGAGGCCATAGCTCCCCCGGCTCTGCTCGTACAACTACTGACAGTCTGTGACTAGTATGTTCGACGTTGGTGGCCAAAGAAGTGAACGAAAGAAGTGGATTCACTGCTTCGAGAACGTTACGTCTATCATATTCTGCGTGGCGCTCAGCGAGTACGATCAGGTGCTTCTAGAGGAAAGCAGTCAGGTATGGCGTCCCTGGAGGCAGACAGCCGGGCTTGTGCTAACACATGGCTAGAATCGTATGATGGAGAGTTTACTCCTCTTCGACTCTGTTGTCAACTCCCGATGGTTCGTCCGAACAAGTATCATCTTGTTCCTCAACAAGGTCGACATCTTCAAACAAAAACTTGGCCGCTCTCCGCTTGGGAACTACTTCCCCGACTACTCCGGTGGCAATGATGTCAACAAAGCAGCCAAATATCTGCTGTGGCGCTTCAATCAAGTCAACCGAGCACACCTGAATCTCTATCCTCAGTAAGTCTCCATATATCGTCTCGGCCTTCCTGTCCCCAAAATACTGACACTTTCAAGCTTGACGCAAGCCACCGACACCTCAAATATCCGACTCGTTTTCGCCGCCGTGAAAGAGACCATACTGAACAACGCACTTAAGGACTCGGGAATTCTGTGATGGAGCTCAATTCCCTCGAGACAAGACGGCCCGAACATATTCTCCATTTAGATACGCCTCCATATTTCGAATGGGCAGGCGTCTAGAGCATTGACTGGCGTTTCAGGCTGGGCGTTTTATTGGCTTTCTTCGATCTCTTTCTCTTTTGATGGGTCAGCGGTTCATCCTCGTCAGATATACTGACATGCTCGGGACTCTTCTTTGTTGAGCTGCGAACTCTGCAGGGGCTTGTCAAAGGTGATGAGTGTCTTGTCGAATTGCGATGATACTATGCTCGATCGGAGCGGATAATAGTATGAAGAGTGCTGGACGGTTCCTCTGGACCGCGCACTCAGTATTATGGGATGATTCCACTCGAAGCGAGGGACAAGTAATCATTTGGCGGAACCTTACGTGCGAGTAACTGATTGTGGTTACGTCGGAAGTCCAGTATTTATTTGACGAATGGAACGACATGATATGCTTTTTACTTCTGACGAGCTTTGCTTCTGCTGCCGGAGTTGGGGTGCAGCTTGGGTGGAGATTACAGCATTCCATGACGAAACCCTGTGAGCTGAGGTGCGAGCGTCAATGCACCGGTAGGTCTACTGAGGCTACCTTGACAAAGAATTGGAAAGTCGCAGTGCTTCCTCGTCGTCGGAGCAGGCTTTTCAAGTGGGCTGGCGAGAGGCCAGTCGATTGCTTGCAGTGTTGAGTCCATATAAGGTCAACCGTATCCAAAGCGCTTGTGGAGCAGCATACCCGTTATACGCTCTTGTAAGGTACTAAGAGTCTATTGTTCTCAGTAGTCTTCCATCGCCTAGAGCTCGCATGGACTTTGCCTGGGAACACAAGACCCAAGAGATCTGCAGCCACGAGGTATACATGGTAGGCCCTACGGTGCATAGATGAAGAGCCTTGCACAACTCGCCAGCTCCTTAAAGACAAGAAACCAGCAAAGACAGCTCAGGACGGCTAGTCAAGCGCCTTCACCGACTACTCGTGCTAAACATGGAGCGACCAGTGGGGATGCTCGGTGTCGAGAAGCACGATTGCAGAAGTTGGACCCGTCACGTTCGCTACCTGGTGGGTATGTATGGGCGGGGAAACGGGTCAAGGGCCCATCTAGATGGAATCCGGCACAGCTGCATTCATTTGAGCCGATCAATTGTGGTCGAAACCTTGAGAGTGATGGAGAGATAAGACGGAGCTGTGTGCGTGCTGAAGACGGCTGTGGCTTACTGCAAGACGCTGCACGAGTGACGACGTTGAGCGATGTCGCCATGGGCTATTGGGAACAAGCTACTGGCGTTGACCCCGCGATTAAGGTGCAGTCAAGGAGTCGTCGCGAGGTGGTGGCGCCACGGGAGGGTGGGATGGAAATGGGGACACACCGCGGCGACAACGGAGATGGGCATCGAGATAACCGGCGATCACCAGGGTGAAGGTGCCAATACGTAGACATGAAAGAAGCCTTGACCATCGTATATCCTGGTTCAAGGCAGCTTCTGGGCAGTTAAGCTTGTGGAGAATTAGAGCGGTGGTTCGTGAGAGGATGGCATGATGTGACGCGGTTGGTGGTGTTGGCGTAGGAAGGCGCGACAGGGATGGGGAAAGCTTGCTGCTCATGCTGGAGATATGAGCCATCTCACGCAAGCTGCATCTCGAGTCTTTCCAGTGCAGCAGCTTGCAGCAAACTTCAAGCACGTTGACGTGATGACTACATATTGCTGTGGTACTGGTCCAATTGCATTGAACACAATTAGCCATGGGTCGTGGTGGTGTTGGACCAGCTGGGTCCGACTCCAGAGTGAAGCTCCCTCGTAGATCCAGCTCCATTCTTAGCAACAGTAACCGCAACCGTAACCAGGCAAGTGCCGCGCCCCATATGCTGGACACTGGCATCCCTCCCTCCATCTCTTCCGTTTCGCTGCAACGCTTGGTACATAACCTCCTTAGCTCTGCTCTTCTCGTGTTCCGAGCTGTCGCTGTCCCTCTTATATCCCCTTAGCTGTCCAGTCCTCCCCCAACATCTCTCCCTCTCTTCTTTCTCGCTCTCCCCATTCTCTGTCCTCCATACACAGCATCCTCTATCCGACGTTGCAGAGCTGCCTCCTGTTTTGTCTACCTCAGCTTGTCCTTTGTGTTTGTCGTTCCCGCCTCGAGCTTTGGAAGAGCACCGAGGAAGCTTGGCTGCTGATCCTGGCCGTCGTTAGCCGCCCCTCATCGCACCATTGCTTCTGCCTCCGACGACAGCTCTTTGCTGATCCCCCGCCTACCCCACCTCCCGCATTGACGTCGTGTCAGTGTCAGAACAGAGCTCGCTACGCCGCATCGATAAGCGAATACCAAGCTTTGATTCAAGTTCAAGTGAGTCGAATTTGCGCGTTTTGAACGGTGCGGTTTTGTCGGAACATCAACGCAGCTTCTCGGTTTTTCGTTGCAGGCATTGACTATTGGCAAGGTCCTACATACACACCATGGCTTCCGAGCGTCTCCCCACGCGTGAGCGTCGCCCCTCCATGGGAGCTCCCATCGTCGACATTCAGGGTGCTGTCGGACCCGCAGGTATTTCGAGGCCTAAACACAAGCGCACCGTTACAGGCTTCGGCCCTGGTGAGATCAAGAACGTTGAAGGTTTGTTTGAACACAAAACGGTTTGGCAGTCCTCTGGTTCTTCTATGTGGCGTTCACCACACATGATAAGCCCTCTGGAAGGCCGCCGGTCAAGAAGGGTATAGAGCACAGTACTAACAGCTCGGTATAGCCTCGATCCCTGAGCCTCAGCGTGAGGCATGGAAGAGGAGTCAAATTCAGGCCTTCGAAACTCCGGAGGACTTCGAGAAGGAGGTCGTGCGCCATGTCGAGACATCCCTTGCCCGAAGCATGTTCAATTGCGACGAATATGCTGCATATGCGGCCACCAGTCTGGCATTTCGCGACAAGCTCGTTCTCGACTGGAATCGTACTCAGCAGCGTCAGACCTTCGGCGACCCAAAGCGCGTCTACTACCTCAGTCTCGAATTCCTCATGGGCCGCACTCTTGACAATGCTATGCTGAACGTGGGTCTCAAGGACACGGCCAAGAGTAGGTGCTCGCTTGGAAACAAGAATTGGAAATCGTTGCTAACAATTCGAAGGTGGTCTGAACGAGCTCGGCTTCCGCATTGAGGACGTTATCACTCAGGAGCACGATGCTGCTTTGGGCAACGGTGGTCTCGGACGCCTGGCTGCTTGTTTCCTCGACAGTCTTGCTTCTCTTGACTTCCCTGCCTGGGGCTACGGCTTGCGATACCGCTACGGTATCTTCAAGCAGGAGATCATCGACGGTTACCAAGTCGAGGTGCCCGACTACTGGCTCGACTTCAACCCCTGGGAGTTCCCTCGCCATGATGTCACTGTTGATGTGAGTAAATGAAAAACGGGCAGTGTAGCTTCCTCGCTAGATCACGTACTGATCATGTTCCAGATCCAATTCTTCGGCAATGTGCGCAAAGAGGTGAACTCTGAAGGCAAAACCATCTCTCAGTGGGAGGGCGGCGAGGTAGTTCGTGCTGTTGCTTATGACGTCCCCATTCCCGGTTATGATACCCCAACTACCAATAACCTGCGTCTTTGGTCCAGCAAGGCTTCCCACGGCGAATTCGACTTTCAAAAGTTCAATAGCGGAGACTACGAAAGCTCAGTAGCCGACCAGCAGCGCGCCGAGACCATCAGTGCTGTGCTGTACCCCAACGACAACCTCGAGCGAGGCAAGGAGTTGCGCCTGAAGCAGCAGTACTTCTGGGTCGCCGCATCCCTTTACGACATTGTTCGTCGTTTCAAGAAGTCGAAGCGTCCCTGGAAGGAGTTTCCCGACCAGGTCGCCATTCAGCTGAACGATACTCACCCGACTTTGGCCATTGTTGAGTTGCAACGCATCCTCATCGACATCGAGGGACTTGAGTGGAGCGAGGCTTGGGATATTGTCACTTCCACGGTAGGTCTTGTGAAAGATCGTTCATTGGACCCCTGAATTGACGATTGATGTTTAGTTTGGCTACACCAACCACACTGTGCTTCCGGAGGCATTGGAAAAGTGGCCGGTTGGCCTTGTCCAGCATCTCCTCCCTCGCCACTTGCAAATCATTTACGACATCAACCTCTACTTTTTGCAAAGTGTTGAGAAGGCATTCCCCAACGACAGGGACATCTTGCGAAGAGTGTCCATCATCGAGGAGTCTCAACCTAAGATGGTCAGGATGGCTTTCCTCGCTATCGTTGGTTCGCACAAGGTGAATGGTGTGGCTGAGCTGCACTCCGATCTCATCAAGACCACTATTTTCAAGGACTTCGTTGAGATCTATGGCCCAGACAAGTTCACCAACGTCACGAATGGTATTACCCCTCGTCGCTGGTTGCACCAAGCCAATCCGCGCCTCTCTGAGCTCATTGCAAGCAAGTGCGGTGGCAACGGTTTCCTCAAGGACCTCACCAATCTCAACCAGCTTGAAAAGTTCATCGATGACAAGGAATTCCGTAAGGAATGGGCTGAAATCAAGTATGCCAACAAGGTTCGCCTGGCGCAGCATATCAAGAAGAGCACCGGCGTTACCGTCAATCCTGCTGCCTTGTTCGATGTTCAGGTCAAGCGTATTCATGAGTACAAGCGCCAGCAGCTAAATATTTTCGGTGTCATCCATCGATACCTGACTCTGAAGGCCTTGAGCCCGGAGGAGCGCAAGAAGCAACAACCCAGAGTCTCCATCTTTGGTGGCAAGGCTGCACCAGGCTACTGGATGGCGAAACAGATCATTCATCTCATCAACGCCGTCGGCTCCGTTGTAAACAATGATGCCGACATTGGCGACCTCCTGAAGGTCATCTTCCTCGAGGACTACAACGTCAGCAAGGCTGAGATCATCACTCCGGCATCTGACCTGAGCGAGCACATTTCCACAGCTGGCACTGAGTAAGTTTACTTTTATGCATGAAGCATATTTGTTCTAACCCTTGTTAGGGCATCTGGAACAAGCAACATGAAGTTTGTCCTCAACGGCGGACTCATTATCGGTACCTGTGACGGCGCAAATGTAAGTCATCCTGATACACGGGACTCCTGCGAGAGCTCAAGCTTATCATGCACAGATCGAGATTACTCGCGAGATTGGCGAGAACAACATCTTCTTATTCGGCAACCTGGCTGAAGACGTCGAAGACCTCCGCCATTCGCATACATATGGCTCTCACAGTATCGATCCTGATTTGGCCAAGGTTTTCGAGGAGATTCAGAAGGGAACATTCGGTAGCTCGCACGACTTCCAAGCCATGATCAACGCAGTCAAGGACCATGGTGACTACTACCTCGTCTCAGATGACTTCCACAGCTATATCGAGACGCATGCGATGGTGGACGAGGCGTACAAGAACCAGGACGACTGGATTGAAAAGTGCATCACAGCCGTGGCGCGCATGGGTTTCTTCAGCAGTGATCGTTGCATCAACGAGTACGCTGAGGGCATCTGGAACATCGAGCCTCAGTCTACCAAGGACTGAAGAGATGACAGTAACGGTTCCTAGCGACAGGAGAACTTGAAAGCAATGATCGGATCCCTAATGTAACTGGGCTTGTTCAAGATTTGGATTGGCATGGCAATGAGCCCAATGGGCATGATGCAGATACAAAGTTACACTGGCAGAGCATAAGATGAGCACGCAACCCTAAACACAGCCTTGATGACATTTTGACGATCGTGAGTTGTGACATCCCAATGCCTACGTGACGATCATCACACTCTGCGTTCTCTACGCAAAAAAATACGAGCAGTCATTTAGTAGTCTGAAGAGATGTATCTTCAGCATGCAATCGCGCAGTCGCACCATGAGGGCGCGGAAAAGTGCCGAGTTGAATGACTGTATCAAAATGCCAGCAAAGCCTGACGGAGACCGTGGACGAGCAGTACTGCGCTTATCTTACTGGCTTGTGCCGCAACAGTGCGCGCAGAATATCATCAGGTGTGGGAGACAGGCTGGCTGGGCGACCGATTCAAGGCGCGGGCGCCGATGGTCGGGTAAAACGTGTCTCCTGTTTCTGGTGTTGTGCCCCTCCTCGGGAGTTGCCGCCTGGTGCCAGGTGGGATAGTAATGGCGGTCAGTAGAATAAAATCAGGCTTTGGCAGTCTCAGGTACCTAGTCTTGCGCCTCACAAGGCACCTTGCCTATAGGTAATAGTGTCAGGTGCATGCGAGGTAGCTTGAGCCATTATCGTAAGTGAACAGGATCTTAGGAGTCTGGGACCTGTAGTATATGGGAGGTGGATATGATGAGGCTTTGACGTCATCTGGCCTGGCAGCCATAGCACGCAAGGGAAATAATACTCTCCTCTCTCGAAACAGGAAAACCTGGATGTGGAGGCGCAGAACTATTGATTGGGCGTCATGACAATCATGTTGATTGGCAGGGAGTCGATATGGGCGCGCGAAGACCAGCTTGAGATTAGTGATGTATGCTCCTCCAGGTTCCCATGTCCGCGAATCGTCGGCAAATACTGAGTTTGCCATAAAACCATGATGGGGGAAATTTCTCCATGTGACCCGGGTTGTTGTTACCTCAACTAGCACGAGCTGGACGCACACCCGATCGCATTGGGGAGCTAAGGCGCTGCTGATTAGCGAGTAAAGTCAATCTCTCTCGTGCGCTGACGCGCGCCGAAGCGTGAAAATTGGACAGGAGGGTGTTTTCGTGAAATCAAGATGGGGAAGTGCGTGTTTCCCCCCCGCCGGTGTCGGGAAAGGGGCGTAAATCCCATGTTTCGAAGATGAGGCATTCGATGGTACGGCTGGGCGTCGATGGAGGGTTGGGCGGGGAAGTGGTGAGGATCGTGAAATTGTGTGGGAAAAAGCACAAAGTGTCATGTCGAGGGGAGTGGCTGTCGCTGTCACTACTAACAAGACGACCCTGCTCAATGCGGCTCCTCTGGTCTAGCACAACCAAGGTATTGGAAGACTAGGAGGGACTTTGGAATGAGAATACGATGGTCCATGTACTGCACTTGACCTCGGCGGAGGAGTAGTGCTGCCATGCATGTACCTTTGAGCTGTTTGTGAGCGGCAGTCAGATGGTAGACGGGCACATCGAATTCAGATGGACTAAATGGACAATCTCGATCTTCGGCATGTGGTTGAGATCCTTCGTCGGCCAGCTGACTTGTTTATGGCTGTAGGCAGTCTGAGATTAAGGTACAATATGCAGATGGTGTAGGGGGATCATCGCGCGGCCGTGGCATGACCACAGGCACCGCTTCACTGGGTAAGCGAAGTGAGTGTCAGTGCCAGTAGTATCTGTCCTAGCAGCCTGTACCGTAGCGCATGCTCCGAAGCGTTTGTGTGTGGGTGGTGCCAGCGACAGGCAACGCGAGCCGCCTCATCTCGATCGATCGTCAGGTGCAGGAGGGGCTGACCTAGAGGTACTTCTAATAGCTTGGCCTTTTGGTGGAGCTGGCAGGTATCTGTTCGTGAATGCACGCGGCGCCTTGTTGAAACGTGCGAAACCGTGGCAGGCGGAATGCCTCGTCTCCTGCTCTGATTTATGAAGATGGAAAGTCTTCCTCGGTCTTCTCCTTCTATTGATTTTTTGAAATTTGGTCAATCCGAAGATACTCATCAACTCACTGCCAGCAGAACTCGAGCCACAACCGCCACTCGGCAAACACGAGGCTCAAGTACAGCTGCATTCTAGAACAACTTCCCAGCCGATTCGCCTCGATCTGCGCTGTACAGCCCGATTCCATTTGACAGAATACCCCGTTCCGCTAGAGCACCAGGGATCGACAGGCCCTCCTTCCAACGGTGCCTGCTACCTTCGCTTTTTGCACATTTGACTGCCCCTCGGCCTTGGCTCCTGTGTGGTGTCCTGTCAGGATCTCTCAAAACCCCCGAGCTGCCACCATCCTCGACTTTTCTGTGGAAGATTTGGTTTCCATACAATACCTGTGCGACTGTCTCTCTCAATCTCCCTCTATTCGTGGTAAGTTGTTGTGGTTTTCATCGTCAGTGCTTTCTCTGCTCTTCTTGTCGTTGTTTTGCTATGAAGACGGGTATTGCGTTCGACTCCAGCATACAACTGGCGCAGGCGCAACGGGCCATTCCATATGCCGATCCCTGCGATTTGCGACAGCACGTATTCACGAACATGACCGCACGACAACAGCGAGCAACGACATCGAAAGTCATGGCCAAAGGAAGAGGTACTACCTATTTGTCTGGGCTTCCGAAGATTTCTTCCAGCATGTTTTCAAATCGCGAATGATCACGTATTGCTTCACCAAACCGACTGGCGAGGAGGCGCCAAGTACCATCGTGGATGCTCATCTGGGTTGAGGCCCGGGCTCGATCCGGTACTGTTCCTATGTGCGCGCGCGCGACTCACCGCCAGCAATGATCCCGAAGGACGTCCGATCGATGCGATCGCCTCATTCCACGGACGGAAAAACTGCCACTGGATTCGAATGAAGACCGACGTGCGCAAATGAGGATGAGAATGTAACGAAATCATTCTTGCCATCAGCCGCTTCAACCGCAATCTCTTGTCTGTCAATGTCTATGCTGTCTTGACTGTCGCGGGCCCGTCTTCTTTGTGTTCCTTACATTGATCACTTTGGACCTGTTCATTTTACGTTGCGTGGCTTGTCGCTTTTTCTGCTCATCACATTATTTGTTGCCGACGGCGTTGTCTATCCTTGGTCTTCATTTGCTGACCGTGTTCTGCCTTGCTTTCTGCAGGTTCCAGCACGAATCCCGGTCCCAGTGCCCCTCCTCTCGTCATCACTGTCATTGCCAGCGCCTCGCTGCAGCCAAACGTCCCGCCGCCTGAACCTGGAGCTACCCCGCCCAACGACGCACCTCCCACTACTCCCATAGCAGCCAACACTCACCATCTGCCACTCCACTGCTTTCTCGACTTCTCAGAACTGCCATCGACGACTTCTTCCTCCCCTACGACATCCTCAACTCGCATTCGAACGTTCGTCCTACTCGCGATCGCCTCACAGCTCCATTCTACCACTGTTCGAACCTTCATCGACGCGCGGCCCTTGCTCCGAAAATCCCGCCGACACTTGTTCGACGCCCCCAGGAGATAAAGCTCCGGTCTTGCTTCAGAGACATCACATAACTCTCGCCAAGAGACAAATCCAGGCTTCGCTCGCCCAAATCCGTACACTTCGTGTACATTCATACCGTCACCATGGCCGAGTTCGTGCGCGCACAAATTTTCGGCACAACGTTCGAGATCACTTCCAGGTACATATCGACCAAAACGCCTGTTGCAAGTTCTGCGACTACTGTTACTTGCAGCAACTGACTCGCATCATCGCAGATACTCGGACTTGCAGCCCGTTGGCATGGGAGCATTTGGACTCGTTTGGTAAGTTTGACTGGCTTTGCTCGACTGAATTCAGTTCGGATTGTTAGGTGCATGGCCAAATACTGACATTGTGTGGTGCAGCTCCGCCCGCGATCAACTCACCAACCAAAATGTTGCCATCAAGAAGATCATGAAGCCTTTCAGCACACCTGTTCTGGCGAAGCGCACATACAGAGAGCTCAAGCTGCTCAAGCACCTGAAGCACGAAAACGTGGGTGACGCTTTGTTCGCACAATTGATCAGTCGTTGGAGGTCTGACTTTGCTCCAGGTCATCACACTTAGCGACATCTTCATTTCACCCCTCGAGGACATGTAAGTTGCCACTGGCCGTGCTATTAGTCGAGAGACTTTCGCTGATGCAGTATAGCTACTTCGTTTCAGAACTGCTCGGTACTGATCTCCACCGATTACTGACCTCCAGGCCGCTGGAGAAGCAGTTCATCCAGTACTTCCTGTATCAAATCATGGTAATGGCTTCCTGAACTACTATCCCTCTGGCGCAACTTCATTAACGATTACACAGCGTGGTCTGAAATACGTGCACTCCGCTAGCGTTGTTCACCGTGATCTCAAGCCTAGCAACATTCTCGTCAACGAGAACTGCGATTTGAAGATTTGCGACTTCGGCCTAGCCCGTATCCAGGACCCTCAGATGACCGGCTACGTGTCCACGAGATATTACCGTGCACCCGAGATCATGTTGACGTGGCAAAAGTACGATGTCGAGGTCGACATCTGGAGTGCCGGCTGCATCTTCGCCGAAATGCTGGAGGGCAAGCCGCTCTTCCCTGGCAAGGATCACGTCAACCAATTCTCCATTATTACCGAGCTTCTCGGTACGCCACCAGATGATGTTATCAACACGATTGCCAGCGAAAACGTTAGTATTCCCGATGCCGGTAATACAATAATATCCTACTAACACTGTTTAACAGACATTGCGTTTTGTCAAGTCTCTGCCTAAGCGTGAGAGACAACCCCTGAAGAACAAGTTCAAGAACGCAGATCCTTCTGGTAAAATTCCATCGTACCTCGTGAAACAACACCAGCACTAACATGTTCTCAGCCATTGATCTCCTTGAGAGCATGCTCGTTTTCGACCCCAAGAAGCGTATCACAGCGCCCGAGGCACTCGGCCACGAGTATCTCGCCCCCTATCACGATCCTACCGATGAGCCCGTTGCCGAGGAGAAGTTCGACTGGAGCTTCAACGATGCCGACCTCCCTACAGACACCTGGAAGATCATGATGTACTCCGAGATTCTCGACTACCACAACGTCGAAGCGAACGAAGCAACAATGGCAGATGGTTTCCATGGGCAATAAGCAGGCCCAAACGAATGGAATGTCTTGTAGCAATCACCAGCGCCTTTGGGGTTCCCGGTGCCTCTATTACTTTCGCCTACGATCAGGGTCAGCATAGATGGGGGTTCATGCCATGCACGAGCGCGGATCGTGACGAGATGCGCGTCAGATGGAGTCAGGGTTTATTCTACTTTCTCAAGCCCTTGTTTCTTTTCTTATCTACGATACCAGTCAAGGAAGGAAAAATACGAGCACTCTTCCACCATCTGGCGATTCTCTTGCGCGATCATCCCTTTCCCGATCATAATCAGCCCACTCCTGTTGCGCGGCCGACCACTGAGAGGGTCCAGAACTCGGACAGGATATATATAGACGTTTCACGGTGGTTGGTACAAGCCTGATCATTGTTGTCGGTCATGGTGGTTTCAAGCGACGTTCTTTACGACATTTACTAGGCAACAAGAGTCATGACAGGCTGGCGTTCGGATTGCTTCGTTTATGTGGGAAGAAGGAGAGAAGGGGGCATAAATAGCTTTTGTTTTGTTTCTACAGTGGCCGGTGTTTTGACCCTAGACACTTGGCTAGTCCAGCGGCTGGTGGGCAAGGCATTGCCTTTCGACTTTTCTTGTTCACCGGCTTGTCGAGAGCCCGCCTGTATAGGCGAGGACGTTATTTTGCCTGTTGATCAATATACGTATAGCATGAGACACGGTGGCCTTGTAGATGCGGGATCTTTGTAGCACGCTGTATATTGGGTATAGTTTGAGTGCGCTGATATTGTCATTCGAAATTCAGGCATGAAATATGTGGTTGACTGTGAGCCTTCTCGGACGTGACTCGCTGCTGGCCGGAAGATTTCGGGCTGGGAGGCGCGAAGAATATCTCGATTTTCCCCAAATGTGCTCCGTTTTGTCTTCTTGTGTCCAAGATTAGATACATAGTGTACGCGAGGCTTCTTATTTCTCCTCCAATATGGCTTGCAGATCCCCCAGCTCGCCGCTGTGGTAGACCATATCGTAGAATTGACCCCCGCTATCATACAGCTCCTTGGGTGATCCGTATCTATACTCGATGGTTAGCCTTGCATCATGTCATAAATCCCAAGGGCAGAAGAAAATGGGAAATACTCACTCAACCACTTTGCCCGCTGCCATAACGACGACGCTATCGTAGTCGATGATGGTGCGGAGCCTGTGTGCAATAGTCACGAGTGTTCTGTTACCGTTGTCCTCGCCATTGACGCCGCCAGACTCGAGCTCTTGTCGTAGCACCTGCTGAATACCGCGATCCGTTTCGTAGTCCATGCTTGCCGTTGCTTCATCCAAGAGCATAAGCCTGCTTTGGCGAATCAGCGCACGGCACAGTCCCAAGACCTGGCGTTGTCCGTGCGAGAAGTTGTCCCCACGAGCGTCGACTTCGGTGTCGAGCTGTATTCCGGACGGAGCAGGAGGGCTATCCGCTTGGTTCTCGAGAGAGAGAACGCTGGCTGAAGACGATGCGGAGGGCGAGTCGGCGAAGGCGGCAATGCCGCGACAGTTGTCGAGGGCGCGGCGGAGAACATCAGGTGAGGCGCGGGATGATGGGTCGAGATTGGAGCCGACAGTACCGCTGAAGAGGATAGGCTCCTGGGGAATGATGGTGAGAGACTCCCTGAGGCGACCGCGTGGGATGTGAGTGATGTCGATACCGTCATACAAGATTTGTCCAGAGACGATGTGTGTGAAACGAAGCAAAGAGAGCACGAGCTGATGAGCAGGTGGTGTTAGCAGACGTCTCGGAGTCTACCAAACAGAGTTGTTGTCAAACTTACAGTGCTCTTTCCTGATCCTGTGCGGCCAACTACTGCAACACGTTGGCCAGCCTTGAACTTGAGGTTGACGTCCGTGAGAATGTTCGGACCGTCCGGGTCGTACCTGATAGTGACGTTCCGGAACTCGATCTCACCAGTCTGCGGCCAGACTCTCGGGATTGTTACAGCAGTAGCGTCATCGCTGTAGGCCCCTTCTTCCGCGAAGTTCTCGTCGTTCTTCTCCTCGGGCTCAAGTTTCACATACTCTTTGACACGGTGGAACTGCGAAATTCGAACAACGAATGTCAGCACGCTTGATAACTGGAGATCCATGGGCGCCGACGGCATTGGAGAAAATACTTACACTCTGCATCTCAACTTCTAGGTCGTTCATTGAGCGTACCAACATGAGGATGGTCTGGCTGAGACCATTGGCGTTGCTCAGAGAGAAACCAACCAAGCCGGCACCGATATGACCACTCTTAGTCACGGCAATGATACCAGCAGCAAGTGACACGAGCGCGGTGACAAAGTCAATCCGCACAGCGATCCAGCGGTTGCAGTTGTAGTTCGTCTCCGAGGCAGCAGCCCACTTCGCGAGTTTGCCAGCCAATTCCGCCTCGAAGGCTTGGGCCATACCAGCACGCGCCCTGACTACAGGCAGGCCAGCCAATGTGTCACCGAACTGAGAAAAGACGGGGGACAGTGCTGAAGATGTGATGCGCTTGATGATCACTGCTGTCCGTGTGTAGATCTCTCCAAGGATGACGCCAAAAATACATGCGAAGAGCGATGGGATCATGAAAATCGGCATGATAGAGCTGACGGCGCCAATTCGGAACAACAGCAGCATGACGAAATCTATACAGTTGCGAAGAAGACCTGATAAGACGTTGTCTATAGAGGCCATATCGCTCGAAAAGCGGTTTGTGACTCGCCCAACAGGGATGACTTTGAACCATGACAGCGACACGCGCATGATGGCACGGATGAAGTCATTATGGAGGCGCCGTGCAGCTCGCCATGCGCCAAGCTCAAAGAGGAGCAGGACGGCGCCATATGTGAACATTTCCAGGAATGTGAAGAGCGCGAAGATTGACATGTAATACGCAGCGTTGACATTCTCAGATGTGTCATACGCGTCTGACCAAAGCGAGAGCCAGTATGTGCCAATGATGGTGAAGACATTCGAGACGAATATGGTGAGTAGAACGAACAGCATGAAGCCGGGACTGCCAAAGTAGCTCAGGTATTGCAGAACTGACAATTAGGGTTAGTAATTGGCGGAACATGTGTCATGGGCGTTGAGACTCACAAGTAAGACGACCCGCTCTCCCAGTGGCTCTCATCTCTTGATTGACAATGTCTTTTGGAGACTCCTCTAAAGCCACTTTGTCTGGGTCATTCAGAGCATCTCCATCAGCTGCTAGTTCTGGATCAGGCGGCGAGTTGACACGAGTGTGATCCCCTTCCTCGTCTTCATTATCAAACTCGCTATTACCCCCTAGAACCTCCGCGATCGCGATGGGCTTCCTGACAACACCGATATTGGGCTCGGAACTTTTGACTCTTCCATCATCGAGGACAACAGAGAGGTCTCCTTGTTCGGCGATCCAGGGAATCTGTGTCACTAATACTGTAGTCCGGCCCTTGAGAAGATCTCCACAGAAGCATTGCTTCCAGACACCTGCAGCCGTCTTGGCATCGAGGGCAGAAAAAATGTCGTCGAGCAGCAGAACTGATGCCTTAGAGTATAAGGCCCTAGCGAGAGCGACCCGGGCTTTTTGTCCGCCGGACAGAGATGTCCCGTTCTCGCCAACGACAGTGAGTTCTCCGTCGGAGACTTCCCGAAGGTCTGGCCGTAGGCAGCATGCGCTGAGGATCCTCTCGTAGCGGACTTGCTCGAACTCATTTCCGAACAAGATGTTGGCTTTGATGGTGTCATTCTGGAGCCAAGCAGACTGCGACGCAAAGGCTACGTCCTCGGGCTTCGTAACCTGACCTGCTTCGAGGTATGTCTCACCAAGGATACCCAACAGAAGGGTAGACTTTCCAGCGCCACTGTGCCCTGTTATGACGTTGAGACCACCCTCGACAAAGTCAATGGAGATATCCTCCAGTCTAAATGTAGCCTTCTTCGTCCTTCGGAAAGCAGCATTCTTCATGCGCAGTGGTCCAACTGGGTACTGTATAAGCGGCACCGCGTTCTCGAAATACTTGTCCAGGCGACCAAGACTGACTAGGGCTCCGGCGAAGTTCCGTGAAGAGTAACTGATCTGCATGATGTTTCGCCGTATGTTCTTGACTAGTAAGATCGACGTGAATGCTGTGGATGCATCTAGCTTCTTCCCCATCACCCCGACGTGTAACCCGAACATCATGAGGAGGGAGAGATAGGGGAAGACCTGAGTGACCTGGTTGACCAAGGTCTGCAACACAGCGACCTTCCACAGCTGCTTCTGCTCAGCAGCGCGGGACTCAATGATCCGCTCAGTGATGGGCTTCTCCCAGGCGAAGTACTTGATCGCCCGGATAGAGGCAAGGTACTCTGTGACCAGAGAGATACGGCCATCCTGTGCTTTTCGAACTCGACGCTGGGCCCAATACATGAGCCTCGAGAGCCAGATCGAGATAGGAGCTCCGAGAACAAGAATGATCCCTCCCACAATCGATATCCAGCCGAGCATGGCGTAAAGCCCGATGAAGGAAATAACCGTGCCTGTAGGGACGCCACTGACCGCCTGAATGAGGTCCCGCGCACGAGAAATGGCGTCAACGTCTGCGGCCATAAGATTCGCCAGGCGTCCTGCAGAGGTGGTTTTGACAGGTTTCTTGTCGGCATCGGCTTTGTCAACGTCTTTTAAGGCGAAAGGATCCTCCTCCATCTCCATCGTTGATAAAGCTGTCACATAGAGCTCGAGGGTCATGGCAGACTTGATGCGCACGATGACTCGGGTCGATACAAATACGTACTGTTGGAAGAGCAATGAACGAAGGAGAGGGCCACTGAAAAGAAGCGCCAGCCAGACCCAAGGCTGATACGTTGCTTCAAGGGGTTTTGAAAGGTATTCGAGCAAGCGATACATACCTAAAGGGGCGATGTTCTCCGATATGTACGCGAGGCAGTTCCAAAATGACATGAGACACAACTCGGGCCGTTGATACCGCAGTGTGGTCCAAAGCGTGTTTGTCGCCCTCGCGCGAGCAGTCTGAACCCTGTGCAAGAGGTAAAGCGGCTCATCATACCAGGCCAAGCGTGGTACGGAGGACATGTTAAGTTGGCCGTTGAGACCTTTCCAGATGATCGGCGTAAGCCAGTTGTAGGTGCAGTAGTAGTTGAGCCAACTGCAAGTCTCCTCTGGAGCGGGCTTCCTCTCCTCCTCGGCGCTTGGAATCTCGCTGCGCAGTGGTGGTGGTGACCATTCTCGAGGGGTAGATATGGCGATGGCAAATGCAACTAACAGACTGATGACCGCGCCTGCAACGCTGCGGGGTTTCTCACAGCGAGCAGATACTTGTATGCACGATAAAAATTGGCCAAGCGCAAGAAACACGAGAGCAAGAGTGAGCGAAAAGTTGACGTGGTGCAATGCAAGGTGACGCCATCTCAGGTCATTGATGAGTCGGGTGAGGCCGAGGAAGAAGGCATAGGCCACGAGGACCAAGTTCGAAACGTGAATACGGTCTTCAGAAATGGCCACGGCGGCGAAAGTCACAGCTGCACCGCGGGCGGTTTGTGAAAGAAGTTCATAGCTCCAGCGAATAGGCCCAGGCTTGGCTTGAAAGCCTGGAGCATTTCTGGACCCTATTACCAGCTGGAGCGCGAGGACAGCAACTGATGCCGCAAGCGTCACTGTTTGCGGGATACCTGAGCGAGCCAACGACGATACGTCAATGATCCATGGCTGCAGAGGAGTGTCCCTCGAGTAGTCCCTATCAGGTTGTGAGCTTGGTGATGGTCTTCCTCCGGCAAATTGAGACTTACGCAGCGCCGAAGTCAGGCACAGACTGATCGAAGACGAAAGGCGAGAACTCAAGTCGCCCGAATCGATGGATGACGACGTCCATCTGGTACAATGGCCTCCTCCGGATCTAGGCACCGGCTCCGAAGTTGCGCGACTTCAGAAAAGAGCGAGACAAGCGTGATGAGAGCGTAAGTCCGGTCAACGAAGCCATTGATGGGGTATCAATGAATTACAATACAATATCAGGATGATGATGGAAAGCTAGACTGTGCAAGGTGAGAGTTCTGGTCGGCCGGAAGGCGCGAAAGAGGCGAAGTCGGTGGATGGAAAGTGCAACTGCTCGCCGTGACCGTAAACTGCAGGAAGCCGGAAGTGAGGTGCCGGTGGTAGGAACTTCAGAAGCTCTGCGCCCTGAGCCAACGGCGCCGGCCCCACCGTGAGGATCAGGTCAGGTCAGGTCATATGCCCGCGGAAGCGGCTCTTGCGTGATCGACACAACCTTGTTCAGCTTCGCCCTGCATTTCTTCAGAAATTACATGGCTTTCATTACATCTGTCATGGCGTGTCTGGTCTTGTCATCACAATCATGCAACCTGACTGACCGAGAATTGCTGATGCACTGCGGCCTTAGCGGCTGCCGGCATTGCATCCCGTCTGAGACAGGCTTCACCGGCCAAGACTCCGGCACCGGCCTCGGTGGCTGACCGGGAGATACTTGGCGGCGACGCACCTTCACCGACATGCGCTCAAGCCATCCGTTCCTGACCACGACTATCTTTTCGGGATAGGTGGAGCTCTATCGGACTCAAGGTCACACGAGTGTCTGCAATTTTGGTTGTGTCGGTCAACCATCCTGGTCCAATTGGTGGTGCCTCCAATCGATACGTGGTCCCAGTTTTTCTCTATCGCTTCGACAATCACGAGACCTCGAACAAGGTTCATAAGCCGGCCTCCAGTTTGCTTCACTTATTCGAGACAAATCTAGCGCCATCCACGATTAAGATGATTCTCATAGCTGTCCATGAATTCAGATCCATGCTGAAAACCGCTCCTGATGACACGGTGAGCCTCATTTACATGTCCCTCTACCACCTGGTTTTCGAAGCATCGCGTAGCACATTTTGTCTTGCACCTTATGTGAGAGCAAGGCTGTTGACTGAAGTTGAATGGGTATCATGTAGTCAGCCTCAATGAGGCCTATCATCGTTCCTCAGCATATCCAATGCATACCGCAGTTGCGTAGTCTCCATCATGGCTGATCGACAGCATAGCGCATCCGTCCATCTCCTCGCCGTCCTGAGCTGCAATCCTCACGACCGGCGGTCCACTTCCTAACCTCTCCTTCGTCCCTCCGGTGCCATTTTCATGTGCCTGCATCCTCTCGATCGAGATATCATGCAGTGTTAGGTGCCTGTGTGGATGCGCTTTGATGGCTGCTTCTTTGGCCGCAAATCTGAAGTAGTGGTGATGAACATCTGGGACCCCACGTCTGAGATTGAGAATGGAGCTTCTTGCAAGACTTACCTTCCAGCAAGAAATGCTGCCAATGACCATAACTCTGGTTCCCTCCTTGACAACTCCGTATGAGCCACGCCTGCAAGGCCCTCACTGCTCTTGAACTTCTCAACCCATCTCAACCTGTCATGATCTCTCTCCTGCTCCCTTTTCGTCAAGACTCGGTTCACGAACCGTCCTCCTCGACCACTAGCAACAATTCCGAGAATGCGTGAGATCTGACAGATATCAGTCCCCACGCGGATGGGCAGCGGGAACGGCCGCAGTGGCTTCATGAGTGCTGTGTCATTGGGATGATGTGGGGGACCGACACGTTCTACTCGCCGGACTGGCCGCGAAAGTTGATGTGTCCGGAGCTCGGATGCGACTTGAAGTCCAGTCAAGCTTTCGAGACGCGTTGTGGGGAGCTGAAAAAAGTGGATGCAAATGCGTCTCGCGGGATGAAGCGTGTCTTTCGTATCGATAACCGAGCTGTTCGGAGAAAAAGCGACACTGTGAGCTGAGCTACGTCATTTGCAGTTTCACGACTGGTTCTCATCGGGTCAATCGTGCGGAGTAATTGCTCCTCGGGCAACGTGTGATGCATCGAGATGCAGCCCCCGCCTACAGGGGATATTTCTTGATTTCAATTTGCGCTTATTGAGATTGAGACTACCTGGTTTTGAACTATGAAATTATTCGGAGAGCTTCACAATGCTCAGCCACGAACTCAAAATAAAGGCGACATCAGACGTAGCTTAAATCAGTGCAAAGGGAGAGACAACGGGGTAAAAGCAGCAAAGCAAAGCAACCACAAGAGTGGGTTCTACAAGAACGCCGTGAACGGAAACTTCGCCAAATGATCGTGGTACGAGAGCAACAACGCCGTCAATGATGCATAAACATTTTGGCCGTATAGGCTCTGAAGATCATTCGATGGCGGTAACGCAGATCGTGAAGAAATGCGCAAATAACGGGACCTGCGGCTGAAGCCCATCCCGTTCGGGTCAGGGGCGTTCTTGGTGCAGGCAATGGTCGGTTTCTGCACGCTGGCGCGCATTCTCCTCAGTCTTACTCGTCGTTGAGCAGAGGGGCACGCTCAGCGTCGGATTCCTGTGCGCGCCTCCACTTGATCTCCTTTCCGGTCCAGGCTGGGACAGCAACGCCCAAGGTCGCAAGGAAGAGGAGAGCCATGATGATGAACGCAAAGATCCACTGCAGAGCAATAATCTGGCGGGTGAATTGAGCGACACCAATGGCCGCAGCAAGAGTGCTGAGCCAGAAGCCCATGGTGTAGTCCTGCGAATATGTCAGTGACTGTTCAGGAGCGAACCAGTGTGGTGCTGTGCTTACCTTGTAGACGACAATAAAGAAGGATCCGTATGCGAGAATAGACCAAATGAAGATGTTGCCGAAAATGCGGGCGACTAGCGAGCCCGGGTGCGGTACCATGATCGCGCCATTCCAGTAGATGGCGACAAAGGTCCAAGCAAGAGGACCAGAGGCGACAGGCGCATGGATGAAGCGCGGGTAAGTGTTGTGGCGGAAGTAGAGGGAGCTGAGGTTGAAGAAGTTGATGATGAGGATCAGCTCGGCCCAGCCGAAGTGAGAGCGAACGAAGAGCATCACGAATGCAAAGTGGAGGAGGTTGTTGGCGATGAAGTGAGATCCCACGCTGGCGGCGGCATTGACGTAGTCAGTGTTGGCGGAGAAGAGGTGAGTGATGTAGCCGAATTGCAAGATGAAGAGGACGATCCAGTAGATGTCGGCAAGGACACTGTTCAAGGTGAACGCGGTCGGGTAGAGGTAGTTCTGGTCCCAGACACGCTTACGGATGGTGTGACCATCCTTGGGAGAGTGCACATTGTAGTAGACGGAGACGACGATGGACAGAAGCCAGGTGAGGAGGGTCAGGACCTTGTAGGTCGTGATAGACACAGAGCCGTGAGACTCGCGCTTGGAGAAGGGGTTGTCTGTTGTACAAGAACAGTAGAATTAGCATCACAGGAGAATATTTCGATCGCGAGCCTCTCGCAAGGGCTCAGAAGGAGGGAACTTACACTTGTTCCACTCGACCATGATGGCGGTTCCTGAAGCTGGCACCGGACAGGGCTAGCTGGACAATATGTATGTCTCGTACCTTGCGTCGAAGATGGTGTTATCGACAGTCGTTGAGGATGTCAAGAGATAAGAACGGAGGAGGATGAAAACTGAGGAGAGGGTGTAAGGAAGGAGGAAGAGGGTCAGCTGCCTGTGTCGTGAAACTGGGTTTAAAGGAAAATGCAACGGTGGAGGGCATGTACCTTCAGAGGTGACGGAGCTTTAGAAACGCAGCACCGACCTGAGGCACGATATGACGCTACAGCCCAGTACTGTTAGTACTGCTGTAGGCTAACACTGGCAGCAGCCCACTACGACACAGCGAATGTTACCACAGTGCAGTGGTGTTCCTGCAATGCTCCAAGAGCGTCAGAGGGGACACAAGGGTGCGGGGCTGGTGCAGAGACATGACGCTAGAAGGGGACAAGCGCAGGCTGGCCGTGCAGCACCTTTGCTCAGACGGATGCCAGTGATTCGTGTGGAAGCTGTGGGTGATGGGCGGCCAAGTGTGGGGTTTGCCTGAACAGCTGTAGGTCACATCGTACTGTGAGGGAGCAGGTGACCGACCAGGTCGGCTGTGGCGGTCTGAGAAGTCTCAGCCAAGTGGCATTTTTCATTCCTTTGTCATTGGTATGAGCTGAAGTGCAGATATCAACATCTTTTCACAAGAAGCCGTGATTGAGTCGCACCCTGGGATCCTGTCTGGAGGGGGAGGGATCGAGCAGGAAGGAACTAAAGGTCCGTATGACGACGGCGAGCAAGGTGCCTGGAGGCCGGCTCAAGCCACACACAGTCCCCCCCTGCGCCGCGTCATGTTATGCACCGCCACTAACCAACCGACGATCGTTCTTCTGCTTCCACGAAACCCACTTCCATCCCCTCTCTGGCAGGTCCTTGCGCCGCTCTCACGCACGCACTTTATTCGCCTACCTATAACCAACGGCAGCCCCTCCTCTTTTTCGATGCAATGCAGCGAGTGACGCGCCATACTCGGATGCATCACATGGTGCTTCAGGCGGCATCGAGATCGACTTACTCCACGTTGCCGTCAGCTTCATGGTTCAACGCCGTAGCCGCCCGTCAATTCAGACATGGTATATGGTAACTTGAATGCCAGCAATTGTCTTGCATTTGAAACAATATCTTTAATCCAATGAACAAACCACGTTGGATACTAATCTTCTTAGACGATGGAGCTTTGTTTCGTTCGGATCGCCTCTCTACCCTTTTTCGCTACTCTGTTCAGCACAACATCAACAGCCGTGCACTGTTCTTTCTCATGCTGGTTCTTCAATACAATCCGTAGCCCACCCCAAAATCTAGATTCCCTTCCACGAGCGGATAATTCATTCAAACGCCGTAATGCGACCAATTCCCCCAGAACAACAGTAAAAGCCAGCACCAAGCACCTGTACGCCCTGCCTCTAGTATCTAACCTTGGTCCGACCGAAGCCACTCAATCTCAGCCATTCGTCTCCCGCCTCGTCTCTTTTGGATCTTATCCTCTCTTGAAGCTCCTTTTGTTCCTCTCTGCCCTTCCGTGGAGTGATAGCTTTCTTCCGGTTCCCTTCGTTGTGTCCATTGCTTGACGCAAGAAGCTCGGGAGGGCCAAAGGGCCCATTGCCTTGCCCTGGAGAGGAGCCTCGTGACGATATCTCGGCTTTCATTCTCTCTTTGGTTATCTCCCTAATTGGCTTGTATCGTTGGTTTTCATCGGGATAATTTGTGGTATCGAATTCACGAAAGGCGTTTAGGATTTCAGTGTCCAATCTGGTGCGATGCGTCCAGGACGCGCTGTTGAAGTTCGCCTCAATCTCGTAGCCATGGCCAGACATTTTCACGGCTTTGCTGAATTTGATTTGAGGATCTGCTTGAGGAAAGAAATAGTGATTGAGACTGCTCAAGGAAGTTGATGCAATCGAGTCGAGCTGCCTCGCCAGTGAAGTACTCTGAAAGTGCAGTTTTGGGAGTCGGCCTTGTCGCCCGGAGCCTTCTTTTTATCTTACTTCTGCGCCTGCTCTTATCTGCTCTTTCCATTCTTTCACAATTCTTCCACCATGTGATCACCTGCAACTCCTACGCCATGTCGCAGATCGTCGTTCACGGGGGTCCGAGGTCAGGCAGCAATCCCAGTTCGGGAAATCACAATTTCATCTTTGCTACCGTCAGCTCGTGGTCGACTTTCACAATTTGGCTTGAGAGACTGATGATGTACTTTGTCCACTTGTGGCTTGCATGGTGGTCAGCTCATGCAGGTTGGGGAGGCAGCCAGGCTGTCCAGCGTTGCGGCTCTTGCTTGGGTCACATTGGCAAATCCCCTAATTACGCTATCGCGGTCAGGCTCGCTCCATAAAGTAGTTTCAATAATTTATTGTCTTTCTGGCTGCCCTTTGGGAAATCTGCGCAAAGCGGTGACAACTTTTACAAGTGCGTGGCAGAGAGGGCCTATAAATCGCACGCGAAACGACACACTGAGCCGTCACGCCATCTACACAACTCTGAGCACATTGCCTTTGTTGACTTGAGGTCTTTACAAGATGGGACCTGCTAGATCTATCAAACGGCAGCCCTCAAAGGCGACTGCGACACCAAGGGTGGGAGCCGTCACGAAGAAATCTTACCGTCCCACCAGGGCTGAGAAGAAGCCAGAAGCGGTCTGGGATCGAAACAAATGTCTTCTGAAGACGCTTTGGATCGAGTATGACTACTCTATCGACTTCATAAAGGATTTCTTGGTGCAGAGGAACAGGGACTACTTCAGGTCAGTTCAATATCCGAAGCGCATGTCATACCTGGTGAAATTTGCAGCTTACAAGCGGAAGCGCAGTGCACGCCAGATCTCAAGTAGAATGGCGAAATGGGGATACTTTAAGTATTCAAAGAAGGACAATACCGCAGGCACAGATGCCGATGCCTCTCCAGAGGATGGTGCCTTCTCCGAAGAGGATGCGAACGACGCCTCCTCGCAGCCCCCCGAAGTTACAATCGCTCCTGAGGATAATGGCTTTGCCGACGATAACATCTCAGAGGATATCCGGCCGAGTTTCAACAATACACGTTGTCTGTATCATGAAGACCGGATGAAGATCAAGGCAGATGTTGCCATGGCTTTTGGTCATCGCAAGATGGCTTTTAGGATTTACATCCAGCTTGCCGACAAGGTCCTGCAGATCCGTCCGTTCCGATGCAATGCGGTCGACCTCCTCCTTGCCTGTTGTTTCCGGGCTGCGAGTTGCGATGAGGATACGCGTCAAGCTCAAGATCTGTTGGACCGCTTCGATTCAGACCTACCGCAGGCGCCAGAGCTTGATCTTCAGCTGTCGCTATTGCGAGAATACACCAAGAAACCCAGCACGGTTCCCGGTTACATGCGAAGTAATACTGAAGCAGCCTTGAGACAATTGGTCACCACGAAGCTCGACGGTAGATCTTGGAATAAGCAACCCCGGCCCTTCACGGTGGCCGATCTTGGTACTTGGCGAGCCATTATTGCAATCTTGTGGCAACTTGGCGACAAGAATACGGATGCTTTTTCACACGACCAGATGCTCCTCAGAAACCAGCCCGTCAAGTCCTGGGTCAAGACATATCGGCAAGATGACGAACACAGACCATCCAGCTTATTGAGCTGTATTGAATGGGTCACCCAACGACTTCCCGATATCGTGGCAGTCCCGATCTTCATCAGACATATCAAAGTCAACAGCACAAACTACCAGCGGCTCAATTACCTTACCTTGTTCCCATTCTGCCTCGAGGTCGCACTTCAAGACCAGGAAAGCTTGCCTTGGTGGTCACAAAGCGAACCACAGCTTAGCATCAGTCCCGTCGCGCTTCTAAGCACGGTTTGTGAGATGATTCTAGATGAGCCACCCTTGGACCAGGAGCCTAAGCAATCGCTACACACCATTGGACCGGAAGGCGCAATTACTGCGACTGACATGTCTCCGGCCAAGGTTGCCGCCTCTGAGTTGTCCAGCCGCAGCAAGAACTACATCTGGGAGACGTTTGTATACAAAGTATTCGATATTGATGAGGAGGCCCATGCCATTGATGGCAGCATGCTTGGTCTCGTTGAGCCATTCCTGGAAACAATTGCTCCAGAGGACGATCCTGTCGATATGCATGAGGAACCGCATCTGGGATATGGGTCAAACGTCAGGGACTGTGTTTCAGTGAATGCGTGTCATGACGGTCAGTTTCGGTAATGGGGGGCATAGCAATGGGTTTCTTTCTGTTCGAGAGGCTCTAGTCTCGAAACAAGCGCTTGACAGCTTTCCTTCGGTCGGCGTCTATCTTTGGACGGGATGGTGATTTATATTGCTCTCGTAAATGGCTTGTAAGTAATTGCATGCAGGTGTTGTGTCAAATTGCGATTCTGCTTACTGATGCTTCCACTGTGATCAAGATTGATGACATGAGAAAGAGATGAGGATAATGGGTATCAATGTAATCCTGCTGTATCTGTCTTACTCTTCCCTCGTCTCTACCTCATACAAAAAGAATACAAATACTCCTGCTTCCCATGCCTACTGGAGCAGCGCAATGCTCAGAATTCACGGGCTCACATTCTCGTACACATGATTGAAATACAGTTCTTGCCAAACAAAAGGAAATGATAAAGACGACCAATGGATATTGTAAGGACCCAGCTCTCAGGACGGCCCAGGGTCAAATGTCAGCCTTCCTTCTCTACGCGTCGGTAACAAGCTGCTCGCCTTCATCGAGCAGTTCCGTCACCTTGCGCAGGTTGCCAACAAGACTGCGGCCCATACCAACGAGAAGGAGCTTCTCGGCATTGGCCGGCAGGCCGAGATACGTTGGTGGTTCACGCTCAGGGAGCTTATGGACCCAGGCGTTGAAGTCTTGCAGGCTGGTGCCAGCGGGAGAGAAGAGCCCACCATCCGGCCCATCAACGAGCTTGTGGTCAGCATCGTAGGCAGCTGGGGTGAGGAAGCTATCGACGAGCTGGCCGAGAAGTTTGAAGTCGCCTTCGTCGTCAATCTTTCCACCATACGTCTCGGTAACGAGGTATCTGATCATGTCCCAGGGAATGTTCTGCGGGGCAATGTTGGTGCGATTGCCGGCAATGCCGTCAACCCAGGTATCGGCGATAAACGCTGAGCACTCGTACTGTTTGACTTATTAGCATGTGTCATCAAAGTAGCAAACGACATCTGGTACTTACGTCACTGTCGTTGAATTCCCAGAAACCTTTCCAGCCGAGGTTGGGCGCATATCGTAGCCGCTCCTGAACGACAGCGTGGAGGAAGGAGATGAGAAGGTACAATCGAGCTCTTTCGACTGGGCTCTTCGTCGCGCGTGAAGATAGAGAAGACATGGAGTCCTTCATGTTGGCCCGCACACCGGCTGGTTGCTCGTACATGAGAACACGTGATGCGCGTAATAGGTTGACGGGAATCTTAGGGCTGGACTCCATTGACAGGAACAGACGGAAATCAGAATGAGGGTTGAGCGATTCCATGCGCTTCTCAAGACTTTGAAGCCAGGTGGGTGCAAGGTGAACGTTCTTGATGAGGACCCAAGCGCCGGATTGTGCAGCGTTGCTGATGGCTTTGTCGGCGCTGGCAGGGCCTTCGTTTGAACCCATGGCGATATTCGTACAACTCACCCGGGCACGTTCAACCAGACTGTCGACTTTGTAGCTGGCATCGAAGCCAGGGCTAGACACCAGTGAGATAGGAAGGGTCGCAGAGACCTCAGCAACAGTCTCTTTGAGGTCCTCCACAATATCGAACATCTCAGGCCCAAAGACATGTGCCACGAATCTCTCAGCGGTCGGTACAAAGCGGTCGATTCGGAAGAGCTTGACAAGCAAAAGGGAGAAGAGAGCTTGGTCTGTCTGTGCTGCATCCTCGCTCCAGATGACCGGAACGTGGTTTTCGGCAAACTCCTCGGAGAAGAACTTGTTCCAATCCTCGATGGGAACTGCATCGAGCCTGTCTTTGAGGATACCGAGTTTCTTGGCTTCAGTAAAGGCAACGTCCTTGGCATCAGGATCAGACGACAAATCACAGCCCTCAACACGGCTGTCAAGGATGTTGTCAATGAGTGATTTGTCCATTTTGTAGGGTGATGCTTGAGCAAGAAGCATGCCCAAAGTTACTCTGTCCTTCTGCAGGAGTCCTAGGGCAGTACGTTTGAAGGTGTTGACAAAGAGATCCTTGACGATGACATCTCGCCTGACGTTGTGGTCGGTTTCGTTCGCCAATTTCGAATTGCCGTGCAAGACGGACTGGAAAATATCCAGGAAGTATTGCAGCGAGAACTGGTAGAAGTGGTTGAGATAGTGAAGCTGCTCTAATACAGCGAAAACTGCACTGCAAGACTTGGCTATCACACTATACTGCTGTGTGATCTCTTCGACCTCAGCCATTACGCCTTCAGTGTTGCTCATCTTGGCAGAAATTTCTCCAGCCTCTTTCTTGAGCGTTTCAAGAGTTTCGATAACGTTGTCGTCGTCAAGAATATTGCCTCGGGATTCGTTCAGGGCTTGAAGAAGTCTCTTCTCAAGTTGGCGAAGGTGAACCTTGAACTCGCCCTGCAGTTTGATGAGGTTGGATCTCCGTTCGTCCACGTCAGGTCGCTCTGATTTGAGCACGTCGTTGAGAGATTGCGTCTGCAAACTGCTTTGAGTTACGGTGAAGTTGACAAAGGTAGTTCGGCTGCAGACATCAGGTGCAAATGTTGCTGACGGATCCCGAGTGGAGAGATACAACTTGAAAGACGGGGAGAAGTCGATCTCTTGCTTTCCAAGCTGAATGAGGACACGGCCTCCTGTACGTTGACATTCCTTGTTCAGGACGTGATTGAGGATTGGATCAAGATGTTCTGCATCCTGTATGAGAATGGGGTTGCCGAAACGGAGAGAACTCTCCAGCTGCTTCGTGAAGGTATCGTCAAGGAAGCTTGTGACAGTTAGACGACGATCCTTGCATTCCTTCTGTAGGAACTCTGTAACTCGTCCGGATGGATCAATGATCAAAGGATAGCGATTGAAGCGCTTGAGAATGATGGCGTTTTCTGTACAGAGATCGTCGACAGGCAAGGAATTCTCTTGCCAACCGAGGCGCTCATCCGCAGTAGAAAGGTATTCTGTGACCGGGTTTGGAGACTTGTACTTGACTCCTGAGAGGTGGAGTTGATGGAACCAGTCGTCGATCATGGATTTGCGGAAGGTCTGGTCATACAGACCGCTGTAGGCGAGGAAAGCTGCGGCCACCAGCACATCACCAACCAGTGTGCTGATCTGAGTCTCGAAAGACGTGCTTCCCTCTTCCCAGCGAGTTCTCTCGGAAGACAAGCTGTCCAGTAGACGGACGCTTCGGTCTACCTTGAACTGGACTTTGGACATCTCCGCCTTGATAGCTTGAGTTTCACTGATCAGCGCCGCGTATTCTGTCTTGTACGTGTTGATGCTGGACTCGAGGTTCGAGATGTTTTCCTCCACAGCCTTGGCTTCAGCCTTGGTCTGCAAGGCTTGCTCCTCGAGCTGATTGACCTCTTCTCTCAAGGGACCAACGCGATCCAGGATATCAGAATAGTTGACTTGCGCAGTAACCCACTGCACCAGAGGACCACAAGCCCGGGAGGCTCGATTGACTTTGTCGAAAGTGAACTCTGGGTTCGAAAGGAAATCGTTGCGCATCCTCACGCGAAGAGATTTGGTCATCATCTTCTCGTTGTTGAATTGGACAATGCTAGCAATGAAATCGTCACGGCGCACGACCGCCTGGACAGCCTTCCAGTCGTTGATCTTGTGGCCCAAAAGTGTGCAAACTGCGTCGAGTGCCAAACGAACACCCGACGGGGGGTTGCCCATAGACCTGACCTCGGTCAAATGCTGACGTTTGATGTTGCTCACGCTAGCCTTGGCTTCTTCTACAGCTGGCTCAGCCTTCGCCAGATCGTCGAGAACCACAGTCTTTCGGGAAGCAACCTCTGCCTCTTGTTTCTCAAGTGCTGCTTGGATCTCCAGCGAGGTGCTCTTGCGCTGCTCTGCTTCACGCTGATCCGCAACCATTTTCTGCAGCTTTTCGTTCGCTTCGATGTCCTTTTGTTCTAGTTGCTTCTTCTTGTCGGCAAGACTAACTCTCAAGTCACGGACCTTGTCCACGGTATCACGCAACTTCTCAAGGCCGACATTAAGATGCCGTTGCTGCTCTTCAAGATCCTCTCTCTTTTCGTTGTAGAGTTTGACATACTGGTTGACGAAGTCAAGATAATGGCGAGGTGTGAGGAAGGTCACCTTGCCTTGCTGCTTGAGCAATTTCTGATTGTACTGATGCAGTGAGTAGTGGATGTACACCATCGAGTTGACAACGGTCTCGCGATGAGAGCAAGGAAGTTGCAAGCCGCGATACGCAACGGGAATGGTGCTGGGCGCCTCAAAGGTGGCTTTGTCAAGATCAATCCTTTGCGTGAGCTCGTGTCCAACCTGAAACAAAGCCTGATCAGACCAGTCTCCAAACCAGTTAAGCACGCAGCGGTTGAATAAGGCGGGACTAGTCGCGGCTTTGCCGCCAAGACCATCCTCCGGCGGGTTCATTGTGAAGACCACGTGAAGGTTCTTGACGATCTGTTGGGTGAACCATTTGTAGAGCTCGTCAGGAGAATCAAGATGCAAGTTTTGGCGCTGCGCACCCTCCTTGCAAGCCGTCATCAGAGCAGCATAGTCATCACCCTCAAACAGACCAGGGACTTCTGCGTTGGCAAGCAAGGTGTTCATACGCTCCAGGAAGCCGGAGTCCAGCACGTTCGATTCGTCCATGATGAAGCAGATCTTCTCTCCCTTGCAACCGCAGCGGCGCAGAACTTCCCGAAGGTCATCGTCGAAGTCCTCGGCAGAGTATTTGCCGTGTGCCTTGATTTGAAAAACTTTGAGGCCATTCATCCAGGCGACAAATCGCGAGAGGGTAGTCTTGCCACTGCCACTTACTCCGATGAGAATCAAGTGACCCTGAGGCTGGCGGAAGACACGGTCAATGCGCAGAACGTGCTCAAGGACATCATTGAACAGAATGAGAGGAACATCGACCTCTTCTTCGCAGAAGGTCTTGAGTCGAGCTTTGACGAAATCGCGGAGCTGCTCGCGATCCACGGGTACGTAGTTCTTCGAGAGCCAGTTTGAGAACAAGATTGGCCCCCCGAGAGCTTTGTCTTCTTCAATTGTTGGGAAGAACTCGAGGGCAATGCGCCGCACAGTGTCGTCGGTCCATTTACGTTCGTTCTCTGCGACAAGACGATCCTGGAAGAGTCGCAAGGCCTCATGCGCCCAGATCCGGACAAGACCCTCAACTGACAAGGTCTCGAGCGGCTTAATTGCTTCGTACACGCCGCGGACCCAGCGTGTCAGTTCACGAGGACTGTAGACATAGTGTGGCTGAATCTTGGGTGTAAATCTCTGTTGCGACTCGAGGTAGAATCTCACCATCGCATGCGTGAGAGCCTCTGCGTATCCGCGGAGTGCAGGAACGATCTTGAGCACGGCTGAGTTGAAGGTCCCGTAAATCTGATTGAGGGAAAGCTCTCCAGGATAGTCAACCATGATCAAAGGCGCGTGGCGAAGGAATCGGGCGCCGAGAGGAGTTCGTCCCGCATCTGTCGGGGGATTGCAGGCTCCAACAAATTGGATACGATCAAGCGTTACCCAGGACTTGTCTGATGTTCGCCAGAAGCCGTTATGCTCAACAAGCTGTCGAAGGAAAGTGATCGCTCTCTGCGTGCCATATTTATCCGGCGCTGGCAGATTGAT
Source organism: Sarocladiaceae sp. CBMAI 1973 (assembly GCA_021347865.1). Classification (NCBI taxonomy): domain Eukaryota; kingdom Fungi; phylum Ascomycota; class Sordariomycetes; order Hypocreales; family Sarocladiaceae; species Sarocladiaceae sp. CBMAI 1973. The sequence goes on from WNLN01000147.1 coordinate 56,752, forward strand.
TTCATCGCAGAATATCACAAGCCAGCGACCGATCTGTGTTGGAGAGAGCATGACGCCATTCAGCGTCTTCTTGTACTCGCAGTACTGCTCAAACGTCTTGATGAGAAGATCGGGCGTGGTGGCACTGGAAAAGTTAAGACCAACGACCTCCATGTTCGGCAGCTTGCGAAGAGCGCTGAACAGAGTCATGGTCTTTCCGGAACCGGGAGGACCGCAAAGCAATAGGGGTTTGTGCTCAGCGAGCCACGAGTAAAGTACATCCTCATGGCGGACTGTGTCGAGAGTTGGGATGACGACATCGGTCTGAGTGACCGAGTGCGTGTTAACCTCAACTGTAGGCACCTCATTCTGCCACGAGGACCACTCGGCTTGCGGTAATTTCACGTCAAAGTCGATCAATGAGCTGGTTCCGTCAAGTGGCGGCGAACCAAAGTTGGCAAGCGCACAGATTTCGTCGCCAAAAGTCTTGCGGTCTCCCAGCGGGCAATCTCCAGTGAGAGCCCAGACCAGGGCAAGCAGTAGCTTCTTCGACACAAACGCCTCGATCTGTTCCACGTCCAATGGGAAGTCAGAGTGCTGCGCGTTGTACTCGATGATATCTCGCACGCTCTTGTTTAGAAGCGAGAAGAGTGTGTTCAGCACACGGGCGACTGTGAAGTCCATAATGTGGTTGAATGAAGTCGCTTTCTGCAAGGCATTTAAAACGAAGTCCTCGCCCATTAGGAAGGCCATCAATAGGTCGGCGACTTGGCCTTGTACGGCAAGCATCTTTGCCGGACTTTGACCAGTTGCTGCACTGTCTTCATCCAGGTCGTCGAAAGCAACATTCCGAAGAGTGTCGAGATAATTGGTGACCAACATGTTGGGCGTGACTGTATCTTCGCTGAACCAAACCATACCGCATCGGCTGACAGTGGCCAAGGTAGCGTACTTGAGTGTCTCGACTTCGAACATAATCCGGACATTCGATGGAAGGTTGAGACGTTCACCATTAGGCAACGTTAGGAGCTTGTTGTCGTCCAGCACACTGTTCAGATTCTCAACCCACTCAGGATCAACATCGCCATCGAACACGATCCAGTGTCTCTTCGAATCTTCACCACGAAGGTTGTCCACGATCTTGCGTAGAATGCTGGTGAAAAGACCATCGGTCCATTCGCGAGTTGTAGAATCAAGGTTTCCGTACAATGCCTCCTTGGACATAACCTTGGAATCGATCACGTGGCTCACACCCTCAATGCTCTCAACTTTCTGCAGGGCATCAAGAAGTAACCTCCATGCTGCGGACTTGCCCGTGCCAGAGTTTCCGACCATCATCACACCGTGGTGAATCTTTTGGATTTGGTATAATTGCAGAATCTTGGTCATCCAAGTGTCTGTGACCACAAGATTGCGCTCTGCGGCCAGAGCACGTATCGTTGCCTCAAGAGCTTGGAGGCTGGCAGGCACGTATTGGACGCCGGGGAAACAGTCGCCTTCAATGGTAACCATGATCTCCACGTCAGACTTGATCAATTTCGGTGCGATAGTCTCACGGATGCTTTGAACAATAATCTCTGGCTCCACAACCTCTTCGGCGCCAAGATTGCCGTCCACGAGACGAGCACGCTTGAGGCCTCCTGAGCTCACAAGAACACTCTTCAGAGCTCGAAGACCGAAGTCGTAGTGTGCCTGCTTTGAAAGCTTTCCTGAACATTGATCGAAGAACGGCACTGTTTGTTTCGACAGGTGCTTGGCCTGGTTGAAGCCTTGCGAGTACAGCATCACTTCTGCGATGAGTTCCTTGTCGGGCTTGGACATGGCAACACTTCGGAAGAGCTTCTTGAGATTGTCGGGTAGATTCGAACGGCCGGCGTACCCAGGGTTCATGGTAATGAAGATACCAGTGTTCACGTTCACCCGCAACTGGCGACCAACCAGCTCGATCTGTGACTTGTCATCTTCGACGCCTTGCTTCAGCCCGAGTTGAATGTTCTGTATCTGCTGCGAGACAGCCGACAAGATTCTCTCTTCCAGACGGTTGAACTCATCGAAACAACCCCATGCTCCAACCTGACATATGCCAAGGAAAATTCTGCCCATGGCTTGGAAATCAAATGTGTCATCACAGCAGAAGACCAGAGTGAATCTTCCCAGTTCCACGCCAAGGGCTTTCACGGACTCCGTCTTGCCAGTACCTGCCGGACCGTATGGCGAACCACCAAGACGCTGGCAAAGAGCCTGTGTCAGGGTTAGGAAACACCTGTCCGTCAAGGGCGTGCGAACGAGGCGATCAGGAACACCCAAGTATTCGAAACCATAATTGAGATTCGCATTGGCCATCTTGACTTGCAGACGATCGAGGAACTCGCCCTCGGGCTGGTAAATGTAGCGCATCTGAAGTTGCCACAAGTAATACCCAGGGGAGTCAGCGTTTGCAGCCACAAGCTTTTCGATACAGTCGCGTTGGTGAACGCATTCAGTGATCAGCTGTTCACACTTCTTGCGTAAGATGACTTCAAGGTCTCCCAGAACGGTGTCGGCAAGCACTCGCAGAACTTGAACCTCCTTCTCGAAAAGAGCTTGGAGTGTTTGGCCGCCAGCAGCAAGCGATTGCTCAACGGCCGTAGTCCAGACTACTTGGGTAGCTAGGACGACGATCTGGCTAGGGAACGCCTCCATGAAGTCGTTGAGCATGGAGCGATCGATCACATCGCTCTCGAAGATTGGCGTGTACTGGTCGATGGCCTCGGCGAGCAATTCCGCTAGAGTTGCCTTCATGCCACTCTCAAGGAGCGCGAGCCAGTCATTGATGCGTGGGGTCTTGGCGAGTGAGATGTCCTTCTTCAACATCACAGTCTCGCCTTCTTTGGAGGTGAACCCCGAGATCGTGGACTCGTCGTTCATCACAAGTCCTGAAAGCCCAGCAAACATCTTCTTGAAATGCTTGGCGATTCGCAGCGTGTCGTTGCTGTTGCCAATCATCTCTAGGAGGTCTTCGTCACCGACAAAGTAGAAACGAGGGAAAGAGACACGTTCCTTCTCCAAATACTCGCCAAGAGCCTTCTGGATTTTGTTCAGCATTTCTGCCAGTCGTTCCAGAGACTTCTGCACATTTGCGATGTTGAGAACGTCAAGCACGTATGGTGTCTTATTCGCCTTCTTCATCACAGTAAGGAACTCGGAATTGATGTTTTGGAAGCGGCCTGATTCGATCGGAAGAAGGTGCTTGATATCTGCGTTGCCGGTGAAGACACCTTCCAGGTAGACCCATTGGCGTTGCACATCGATCCAAACGTCGAACAGAACGTGCACGCGATTCAATTTGTCTTCCCAAGACACGGCCTCTTCTTCAAATTCTTTGAAGAATGGGGAGTGCTTCATAGCTTGCAGTGAGTTCAGGTTCTCGCTGCACTTTGCGAAGAGGTCGTCCCAGCCGCGAATTAGACGACACTTGTTTTGGTAGTTGACCATCTCCAGTGCATAATTTGTCCACGTCTCGCGGACTTGTTTGATGAACTCCTCGAGCGCCATTTCACCTCGGGCTTGATTGATGACGTCTCTGACGATGGCCTCAGTGGCGACCAAGTTGAGATCCCAGACATCCCCGAGCGTCATTGAGCTTGGAGAGAAGCGTTTCTGCGGCTTGATCTGCTTGTAGATCTTGACCCAATGCCTTTCGCGGATAGCATCAGACTTGAGATCTGACAAGATTGAGTTAACTTTGAGAAACCCGCGGAGAATGCCTTGGACGTGCTCAAAGGCGGCATATTGTCGCATTCGGCTGGGCATTTCTTTGGTGCTCTTGATCAAGTCGTCCACCTTCGATCTGATCTTGCGAGGCTGTACGGCCGTCCAAAGAATCTCGCGTGTCTCGTTGAGACTTGCCCAAATGGTGGAGAGATTAGACCAGACTGATTGGAAATCTCTCACTTCCTCCAGGGTCGCATCAAGGGAAGCATCTGAGCCCGCCGGCATGTCGAGGGCTTCTTTTGCCTTAGTCACCATCTGAGACTCATCCTGTAGGCTGGAGATACGACCCTCAAAGGAGCTGAGAGTGGCGGACGCGACATCAGGTTGAATCGTGCCAGAGACCGGCTTCTCCTCGTTCCACTGGGCCACTACTTCTGCAATGCGTTCGTTGATGTGCTTATCCTGAATAATGATTTTTGCTCGAAGGGCATCTGACTGTTCCAGCACGATCCGGGACTTTTTCTCGAGTATCTCTTTCAAAGCTTCCCATTGGCTGTCGATCTGTTCGATGTGAAGCCAGTCGTTGGGGAACTGGTAGCGCTGCCTGACAAGTGTGGACTGGCCTTGACGGAACATGTCAATCTCGGGTGCCCAGGCCTTGACGTTGCGTTTGCAGCTCTGGACCACCGTAATGAACTGGACTGCCTGCGCCGTCGAGGAAGCATCAGAGCTCTGGCCCTCCAGATTGGTACGGGCCTTCTCAATTTCCGCACTGATATCACGCATTCGGTTTCCGAGTCGGCTGGCAAATTTCATGAGTATCTCGTGCTGCCATTGGTCGTACTTCGTGTTGATCTTCGCCTGGACTTGCTCGTAATCAATGGTGATGTGGCCGAACACTCGACTAACGTCCTGAGTATCAAAGGTAGACCGCGTCTTCCGGATGTCTTGCAACAGTTCAAGCCACCTGGGGAGCTTCTCGCCTAGCGCATCGTAGACCAACTCAGATTGCAGATCCCAAAGTGACTGGAATTGTAGCCACTCGTCGACGTACTTGCTGATCTCTTGCAGCTTCTTCTCAACTGACGAGTACACTCGCTGAAGCATGCCAGCACATTCGGTTGGCAGATCGGTGAAGCGAGCCTCGTCATTGGCTGTGGCGGTAATGTTCATCTGATATCTAGTTGCCTTGATCTTGCGCAGGTTGCAGACAATGCCCAGCCATTCATGGAGATGCAGGAACCAGCTCGCGCGGGCGTATTCAAGTGGCGGGTCCAAGTAGATCACTTGGTTGCGCATGACCAGCTCCAGAACAAGACGCTTCATGGACGGACCATCCTTCTTCGCATCCTCGCCTTGCTTGCGACGACTATCATCGGACGCTTCATCTTCGAAAGCGTCGATCCAGGCTTGGACTGCGCTTTGCAGACGTGAAAGGAGTATAGCTTGGATTTTCTGGTTCAGATCTTCGACCCAGAAGTCCAGGTTGACGTATTGTTCGAGATTTAGTTGATCCACAGCTGCCTGTATTGTGTCCAATTGAGCTTGCAACACAGTGGCCTCATAGGGACAGGTGCTTAGCTCTTTGAGAGCCTGCTCAATGGTCGTGTGAATGAAGTTCAGCGTCACGGCCTTGGTTTGCAGGACAGAAACGGCATTGGCAAAGCCTCGAATGAACAAAGCGTGTTTGCTTTCGTTTTTCGGAGCTCCGTAGTCGTTGCCTGCATTGTGAGATCGACCTTGCCACTGATCTGCATAATATAGTTCGTGAGAGTTGACAAAGGATTCCCATCTCAGGGGCACGCCATCTGTAATGAGCTTGTAGACGTCGTTGCGGTAGCCGTTGAGGAGGATTGACTCTTCACCCATTGTTGAGATCTGGCGCAGCGTTTGGGAAAGGGTGCGCACACTCTCCATGAGGCTGACGGCGTAGGGGTAGACCCTTTTTGCGTCTTTGGAAACGGTGGTCACGGCATGTGGCACTGAGTACGACTGCCAAGTCAGGTTGCGCGTTTCCTTGAACAGCGTGATGATCTGAGGATCGAAGTTGACAGTCAGCTCGAGGATACCACCAGCAGACCGAACGCGCGTAATGTCGAAAAGTTGCCCGGTAATGGAGATTTTGCGACGAGCAACATCCGCCAGCCACGCATCGAAAATCCGTCCAGTATCAAGCTTGTGCTTGAAAAGTTCGCTTTCTTCAAGCAACTTCTGGCCCTCGGTATGCAAGGTCCATCCAGGCCCCAAGACAGCTTCCACCTTCTTCATATAGCCATCCAACTGAAGCTCAATTTGACGCGCCCAGATAATTGCGCCGGAGACGGGGGGAGGTCGCGCAATTGTGCCATGGCATGAGCCTCGGAATGGCCGTACTGCTGTTTGAAACGTTCGTGAAGGCTGTTGATGGCCTGTTTGACGTGATCCATGAGTTGATTTTGATACTCCTGGATAGCACCTCGAATCTTCGGTCGTACGAAAAGAGCGTTGAACTTCGAGAAAACCCGAAACATCTCGTTTGCGGTCTTAGCCGTTGCAAGACGGTCACGAAGGCGTGCGATAATTGAATTTTCAACTCTCGTCGTCCGCTCGTTGTATAGGTTCTCCGCACGCACCCAGCGGTCCTTGCCTTGGTCAGTAACATCGAGTAGATCGACACCTTGCAGCGCCTCCCATGCTTGCTTGACCTCTTCGACCGCATCAACATCGCCCATCTCTTCGACAACCACGCCGTTAGTTGTGGCGGTCTCAGTCACTGTGCTGATGGTCGCCTGTGGCCCAAGTACGTTGACGATGGTGTGCTGAAGCTGTTCGTGGTTGTCACGGAAAGTGCTGATGTACTTGATTCTTGATTCAAGCTCCGAATGCTTCTTTGTGATCTTGATTGGGATAAACTTCTCGTTCCTCCGGCGTGTGACTTCTCTAGCCACATTTGTGAATTCCTTCACGTTTTCTTCCCAGGTTCGGAAAATGCCAGCACATGTTTTCATGATGGCCTGAAATTGCTTGTAGTCAAGATTGACCAGCTCATTCCCAGGCAGTAAACGGTGCATGACACTGTCCAAGTCTGCGGAAATGGCCTCGACCAAAGGCAATGCACGGCGAATCGGATAGGGGCATATGCGGAGCTTCTTGTTGAGGTGCAGGAAAATTTGAGTCACAGCCTCCTGGGCCTTCTCCAGCGATGTGGCTGACAGGAGCTCATCGAGTGGAAAGTCTCGCATGAGCTGGTTGTACTTCTGCACCTTTTCCATGGCCTCTTTCAGACCGGTATCAGCTGTAAAGCTCACAGTGGCCTGAAAACGCTTTGCATGCTTGAGAATCTCTAGAGTCAAGACGACTCCTTCACTCCGCAATTGGTTCTCTATGCCTTCCAGAGCAAGCTCCATGGAGAGCCAAAAGTTGACCTCCTGACTGGCCGTGCTGAACTCCTGGCTGGCATTGATGGATGGATCTTTGGTCATCTTCGTGATGCCCTGAATCGACTTGATCCATGTGTTGACATTTGCCTGTAGACGATTTAGGAAAGAGCTGTCCTGCACCAAGTTGTGGGGTATTGACTCGATCGATGGCTTGGTTCCGTTTGCCTCAGCATCCTCGAGGGCATTTTGCACGATGGAGTGAAACGTCAACGAGATCTCGGGAATGTCAACGTTCTGTTGTAAGTGGAGCAGGCTGAGCTCGAGGTCGTTCATCCGCTTTTTCGTGACAGGAATGCCCGTTTTTGAATCAACGTCACTCCGTCCTCGGGAGCCGTTGACCAAAGACTGACTCTTGGTGTTGGCATCGAAATATGGAACGAGAGCATGGTGAACCTGGGAATGCAGAACCTCCCAGGGCGAAACGGTCGGGCCTTGGTCACCAACGCTGGCGTTGAGCGATGCCGGACCCGGCAGATTAGTTATGAATATTTGTGAAGTAAGAGGTCGAGCCGGATCGATAGGCTGGGGGGATTTGAGAAGAACAAGAGTCGCCAAAGTTGTCGCAGAGGAAGAAAAGTCGGTAGAAAGAGTGTAGTCAAAAGACGAAGGCACTGCAAAGTTTCTGTTAGCATGCAGGCCCGTCCATATATACTGCTTGCGAGCGAAGCTTACCAGCAGCATCTGTGCCGTTCTCTACGGCGGAAGAATGTGAGATATCCTTCTGGATATAGAGGACATTCTGGGTATCACTTGCGAAACGCGAACAACGCGAAAGGGTCTCGGCATGCTTGCTTTTATGCAGCATGCCTCCAGGCTGCTCGAGCTCCTCCCTTGTTGATCCCAGAGCCACCTCGCAGACCGCAGCCAAATGATCCAGCACACGCTCTGGTTCGATGGTCGGGAAGACTGCTGTTACCGCGCCATTCGCGGGCGGCGTCTGTGCAGTAGGGTTTGAAACCTCCATATCGACCGAGGACAGCGGAACCTGTGTCGGGTGAGAAGAAAGCGCGGAGCTATTACTTTGTTCTGTGCATCACTAGAACCGTCGGCGATTTCTCGAGGAATAGTTTCAGTCAGGGCCTGCTGAGTCGTATATCGTTCGGCCTGGTCGTAGATAGGGGACTTGCTGCCCCAGCCGAAGCGTTGCTGATTAGATTGAGTGTTGGTTCTTGCGCTCTGGCCTTTGAAGTTCTCGACGCAGTATCAGGTTATCGACTTTGGGGAAGAGCATGCAACAGAATGGGACCTGTTGCGAAGTTGCCCGTTGCCCGTTGAATGTCAGGACGAGAGACAGCTACTGGAGATTTAGAGGGAAACGCGATGTCGTCCCCTGGCGCGACGAGAGGTGACGGGCGATGGTGGGTCCTGGAGCTTTCGCAGGTACCTGACTTTACATAGGCCCGCCACTAATCTTCAAGTATCTCTCAAGGCCCACTCATGGCCACGTCGCTAGAGCGGGTCACCCGTCTGAAATGTTACTGGCTGTAACCCCTTAACAGCTTCAAGACTGGCGGCGGCAGGTGAAGTTGGCACCATCCTGTTGAGAGAGTTAGAAACACTAAGGTGACCTTCTATCAGATGGACAAATAAGTTCTATTGATCAGTTTGGACAAGTACAGCAAACGACAATCGATGTCTTGAGCGCATTTTGCGCACGGCATTCGTCTATAGCAAATTGCCCATCTGGTCGTACCATAGCACGAGAGCCACATCGAAATGTCATGTGAAGCGAGCCTGGGCAGTGAAGAGAATCTCGAGACACAGTTCAACTAAACCAAATCAATAAAAATACAAGCGCCTTGAATATCTACCAGCCTGAAGAAGTTCGGAAAATGTGACCTGAATGTCCTGTCCCAGTCCTGCCCTTGCTTCCCTGTCCCTTTCCCTTTCCAGATTCAAAGTGCCATGGCCCGCCCACAACGCCGAACCCAACACATTGTGCAGAATTAAAGGATCGCAAATACGTTCGCATTCTCATCCCGTTGATTTGTGGCCCAGGTTAAGTCGCTCTCACGCCGGATTTCGACCTGCCGCAGCTGCACCTTCGGAACCAGAAAGTCGCTCTCGCTGCACCATGACTCTCTGATTGCATATGTCAATGAACATCTCAAACTTTTGGATTTGCTCGTCCTTCTCCGCCATCTTAGCTTTGAGCGCGTCGATCTCTTTTTGCTTCTCTTCTTCAACCTTCTTGAGGTCCTCTTTGGCCTTGGCGAGCTCTCGTCGCAGATCGGCCCTAATCCTGTCTTCGGAAGATTGGTTCGGCTTGGTATAAATTGCTGGCTTGTTCTCTGCTATACCAGATGCCACCTTGGCGGGGTTCCGATTGATGGCCGCACGTGCATTGTAGATGTCTCGAGGAAGAAGATGGCAGTCCGGATTCTCGGTCTGCAAAATTTGGAGTGTTTCTGATACGCCAGCCCCTGAATCTGTCAGTATAAGTATGCAATCGCGAGTTTATCATGTGGGGCTTACCATTGTCCTTGAGTTGTTTGACCGCGGCTACCATCTTGCTGTCCAGCTTCCGTGCAGCGGGATGGTGAGTCGGGCTGTCGCTAGGGCCGTGGTTATGTCGAAGATGATTGGGATCAGGCCGATAACGGATTGTCCACTGTGTTCGCTGCTCAATAGCGAAGAAACCAAAGGGGCAATCGCACTTCCGTGACGACGTTTTCCGCTTGCGAAACTCTGGACTCACACGACTGGGAGGTTTCCCAGCCCTGTCACAAACAAACAGCACTTTCTTGAGTCCTGGTACAGTCTTCTTGGATCTGCCGATAACAATGGCATAGCCAACTGACATGCAATACCGCAGGACAGCTTTTTGCACAGCCTCGAGAGTAGGATAGCTTCCACCTTCAGGAGGCGCCGACATCATCTCTCCAAGTGGCTGGCCGTCATTAATATAATTGGGATCTTGCAGCATTTTGGAATCCAGAGTACTTGGCTCATCGTCTGGATCTTGCCCATCCATGTTGACGTCTTCAGGTTGCTTTCCATTCTGTTGCTGCGGGGGAATGGTTTCAGGCTGCTGCTGCGGCGTGCGGCTTGCTTGTGACCTCTGCCTCTGAATGGCAGCTGATCCCGGAGGTTGCGCAAGCTGCTGGGGAGCAGACCCTGGTGTGGACTGCGCCTGTTGCTTCTGCTGTTGCTTACTCTGCTGGCTTTGATTTTGCAACTGAGCTTGCTGTTGCTGTGGAGTTTGCCGATGCTGCTGCTGGGGTGTGCCCTTGCCTTGCTGCTGTTGTTGCTGTTGCTGCTGCTGATGCTGCTGGGGCGCCTGCACTTGCTGGGGGTGCTGTGGCTGTTGCAGTTGTTGTTGAGCGTAGTGCTGCTGCTGCTGGTGCGGATGTTGCGCGTGATGTTGCTGTTGAGAGTGTTGGGCCTGAGGCTGCGGCTGCGATTGTGCGTGTTGCTGATGATGCGGTTGTTGCTGCTGTTGCTGAGGCGGCGGTGGCTGCTGGTGTTGATGCGACTGTGGTTGCGCCTGAGTCTGGTGATGATGGTGCTGAGCCTGAGGATGTTGCTGATGTTGCTGCTGCTGCTGTTGTTGTTGCTGTTGCTGTTGCTGCTGTTGAGTATGGTGACCGGGATGCGGAGATTGGTGAGGCTGATGGGGGGTATGTTGAGCGTGACCTGGATGGGTTTGGTGACCAGGATGAGTCTGGTGAGACGCATGTTGCTGTGGCTGGTGTGAAAGCAGAGAGTCATGTTGAACATGTTGGCCCATGGAACCAGGAAACATCATAGATGGAGGGTTTGGCTGTGTTTGCATCTGTTGTCGTGGCGGAGGCGGCCTTGACCGAGACCCCAGACCATTCGGTACGGACACGTGCGATGCGTGACTCCTAGACGGTCCATTTGGAACATTGCCATTCATTTGCGGCTGTGTGAAGAGCTGCTGGTTGTAAGGGCTCGGGGTGGCTTGTTGAGACGTGTACGGATGAGGTTGGTATGGCGAGGCATTATGGGGAGCCGGCGATGGTTTGTTACTCTGGTTGGGATGATTTGAAGCAAATCCTGGCCCTCGCCGTATCGCTGCCGCCTGGGAGAAGTTGAGGCCGGAGTTGTTTGGGCCGGGTGGCCCTAAACCCGACATGATGTTGTGATCGAGGCGCTGGCGTTGACGCGGTTGTCAACGTGGGAAGCGATGCGTGGAGAACTAATGCGGCCGCAAGAGGATGTTGTATTTCGTGCGTCAGGGCGCCAGTCACGGCGTTGACGACACGCAAAGACTTTTTTTTACCGATGAGGTTGTGTTGTCCTGGTTATGGAGCGTGACGGCGGTGTCGCGTAGTCGCAGCCCAGTGCCAGAGTTTTCGCGGCGGCGGCGGCCGACGGTTGGCCTTGTCACCAGAGAGATCAACAAGAGGAGTCGTACAAAGTCGGAAGTGTTCGATCGAGAAAGCAATGGCTGCGCGCAAGCAACTTAAGAATGAAGCACTTCACGATGGACAAACCCTGGACCAGGTTTTGGGGGTGTCGTTAATGGAGGCCGCAGAGGGAAGGGAGGAGGCGTGGAGGAGGGAGGCGTGGACACAGGGAGGAGGGAAGGCAAGCGAAGGGGACGACCGGACGGTGTGTGATGGGGAATTTTCCTGAGCGCAAGGCGGACGCACTGTCGAGCCTGAGGTAATCGGGTGCGACCGAGAATCTTGCCAAAGGTACCTTACCTAAAGCGACAGTCTGGGCTACTGCTACCTATCAGGCAGCGAGTGCTCTTCCTCAGCGCTCAAGTCCCCTGCAAGAACAGCTACATCAGGTTCTGTCGCGTCGTGCTGGTGGGGCCAGAGCATTTTTAGGTGCCGACACAGGCCAGATCTCCATCAGTCTGATCCCTAAGCAAGATGCCATCTTCAGGATTCCCTGTCTCTTGTCGACTTCAGACTCTGTCAGGATTGGTGTGATGCGTGGAAGTTCTCCACTGCGCTTTCCCTCTTCCAGAGGACGCGTTCTGGCCCACCTTGAGACGGGAGATCGCTGACTGGGTCGTGCTGACAGAAGCACGTGAGGGAGCTCCGAAGATACCTCCCAGAGTTTTACAATCTACCTACCCGAAAGCTGAACGTATCGAAATTGTTGATTAGGAAGGGCGACTCAGCGACAATCCATTGATCTAATCATTGTTGCAATTCAGGAGAATCTATAAAACTCTACGTTGATGCATCGGGGTATTTTGTTAACAGAAATAACTGCTGGTTTGAAATGTTGCTCACATGCCACAGTCTGCGACAAGCTACACTTTCTTACGCTTCGATATGCGTTTTCCCGTATCCACTTGCCCGCTGACAAAGTGGCTCTTTTCGATCTGATGTTGCCGCAAATTATCTGGCCGCTTCTGAAACTGACTTGTGCAACCCGGATACGGACAGCGATAGATCTTCGGCGGTGTTGTCGAGTGCTGCAACTTCATGTGTTTGGCCATACTGCCTCCGAACCATCGTGGATCGCCTTTGGGGCGGTAGCCACAAAGGGTGCAAGTCGTGTTGGACTCGATCTTGGAAGCACTTGTGGGATCCTCTGAGCCCAAGGACGCCTGATAACTTCCAGATGGTGATGGTGGTGATCTTGCAGCCGAGGATGATGATGCTGCCCGACCTGTCGCCATGCCGGAATCAAGCATGCCCTCGCCTTGCGAATTGGCCAACCCGGAGTACGTTACCACGTACGCCGGGGCTGATCCTATTGAACCATCATGGAAGCTGATATCGCCAATGTTCGAGTTCATCGCGCCGAGGAATTCGTTTATCGAGTCCGCAGTTGATGGAATGCCTGTACCGGACGACGGGTGCCCCTCAGCCTGGATGCGTCGAGCCACGGACTTGAGAAGCGACCTGATAGCTTCCCCTGCATCCCGAGAATACGCATTCCTCTGGGAATCTGGATCCGGAATCCTCGCGTACAACTCATCCACCTGTCTCCGAACCAGTGGGCCATACTGGCTGAGAAACCGGCTGGGACTCAAATATGACTAGCCGGTTGTTAGCCAACGACTACACTTTCATGATCAAGACGACTTACTCTTCCTATCATCAGAGCCTCGAGCTCAGTTCTTCTCGCTGTCACGTAGCGTGTATTTTGCACTCTGGAAATCATTTCGCCAATACTCTCAACCAGACCAGGAACGTCTGAAAACTGGCGTGATAACCCCTGAAGGAGCAGTGTCGTCGCAACGACAAAAGGTTGGCTATGGTGTGCGTCTGCTCTGAGGTCTTTCATGTGTCGATTGTAAAGACTTGATGCCTGGAGCTCAGGATCAGTTGGCTGCAGAAGGACAGCGTGCTCAAATTCTGCAAGCGGTTAGTCAGTGCGATGAATATGCCGGTGTTACACGTACCATCGAGGGCGTCCTCAAATGCGTCGGAGATGATGTCCCTTGATCGAGATTCACGAGATCTACCTGGATGAAAAGCAATACTAGTGCCACCCAGACTCGCAGGTCTTTCAGTGCCTTGCAATAAGCCGACGACATCGGTCAAAGCCATATTGCTTGGTTTCCACAGAGCATCGACCATGTTGATATAAGCCTGGCGTTCATAGCCTTCAAGCCATGTACTGTACGACATCGATTGCGAGAAAAGCTCCCTGCGCCGTTCCGCATCGACCTCGGCGTGTACGACGAGAGACAAGACATAGGCCAGATGGACAAAGCAAACGAGGTTGAGCGCTGAACTGGGCTTACAACCTGCGAGTATCTCGACTGACGCGGCTATCCCTCGGTCAACCACGTCCGTTTGGTTCATGACAGAGAATTGCAAGACGAGTGGACTTTGCTGAATCGAACCGAGCTTGTGTGCAGAACTATCAAGATGTATTTGCAGCATCGATGATATGGTTTTGGCAAGGGCTTGCGGTGAAAGTCCCCAATTATGCTCTTGTCGGATGGCCGCGTGCTGAGAGTCGGTGTGAAGAGAACCAAATGGCAGGTCGACATCGTCCGTAAGCGCATGTTCAGCGTTCGTACGCTGCTCTTCGAAGGAAACACTACGAATCCCCTGATCTCGAGGCACGACATAGCCGCCCATTGGATTTTGACAAATATAGAGAGGATCTGAGAAACCTGCAGACACTCCCTGGCTAGTTTCAACTGATTTCGGTGTTTTGGAAACATCCCCCGATATCGTCAGACCGTTTGAATATGGCGAGAGGACTCTCGAATGACCATTTGCTGCAGGCCGTGTGCCGGAATGTGCTGTAGAATGGGTGTCGTCGCGACTATCAGTGCTTTCAGACCTGTACTCATTCGATGACAAGGATACTCGGGTTGTGATGAGATCCGCGTAGGGCTGCGCCAACTGTCTATTTGGGTCCAGTTCGGGATCCAAGGCCAGGTCTGCTTGCATGGAATTCTCTCCCATATAACGGCCGAGGCCCCAGGATTTGGAACTTGCGTGTCGAGGCAGCGGCTCCTGCCCGCCTTCAGAACCGAACGATAAGGTATTGTCATCGGAGGCTGTTACCAAGTCGTTTGATCTTTCCGAGCCAGCAGTGTCCGAGGCCAAGTCTGTGGTGAAACCACGGCCCATCGAATCGAAGAACCCTCTCACGATGGAGGATGAATCCGACTTCCCAGAAACTTGCCATGAACATTGATGGCAGTCGCGGTGCTCAAAAGCTTCGACCTTGTTGCATTTCGGACACCAGAAGGTTGTGGAAGGGAGTTCCTCGCAACCCCTCAAGTGCTGTAGCATGGGAGCGTGGCCAGGAAATGAACGACGACAACGTGCCATGGGACACGTCCACGGACCAAAGGGCTCTGTTCCTACTTTGTCGGCGTACATGGAAGCTACCCAGCCCACGAATTGCTCCAAGATGCAGCCTCGGCCGCCGGATACGCCGATGCT
>WNLN01000148.1:0-71607 GCA_021347865.1 Sarocladiaceae sp. CBMAI 1973
CTGCAGGGAGGACCTCGAAGCTGCCGTAGAACGCATCAACGATCCAATCTCACTTCGTCCAGGAAGATGGTCTTTAATAAGGATTCGAGCCTTATGACGCGACGTTGCTCGTCCAGAGACAGGAACGAAGGAACGAGAGACTGGATAAAGTCGTCGGGGGATTGGAGCTCTAAGGGAACCTCGCTGGCGCCTGGTTGATGGGGTGGGAATTGGAGGAAGTAGTACGGATCGTCTTCAACTAGGTTCAGATCTACTTGAGCCGCCCATCTCGTCAGTTACTATGCTTTCAAGTATGCATGTTCTCTAAGGGGTTCCTCGTACCGAACTCGACGCACCAGTCGTAGATATCCTGTCGTGTCTTGGCCGAGATGGTAACTCCGGTAGGATTTGATCCCACTACAACGAGATATGGCCTACAGCAAGTCAGTAAACCGATGATCCATAGCAAGTACCCTGTGAAATAACCGGTTCGATAGACTTACACTGTTGGCCGCCGTGCGCCTCTGATGCCCTCGTCCCTTATCTGCAGCACATGACGAAGCCTTGTACCTTCCATGCCCTGATCATCACTCGAGATGGGCACGGCATTGGATCCGAGAGGGATCCAAAGAGCTTGTGCCGAGGGGCATGCAAAGTCCTCCACTAAGACAAATTGCATATTGACCTTACTCTTCAGTGTAAGTAATCGCCCGAGTCCGTGCCTTGGACACCGATGAGGTTCGGGAAACGGAGCTCGGTAATCGGGGACACGGGCCGGTACGGTTTCCAGCCAAGATGTTCGCCCGAGAGGCTGCGACCCGATAAAGAAGGGGTGCCCCGAGGATTTGATCACATGGAGATCGTCCAAGTCTATGCTGACTTAAACAGAGGAGCCTTTAGGGAGCGATTGGCCAGCTTGGTGAAGTTGCATTATCTCAATATCATTATTTTACCACGAGGCACGTTTGCTAGCACGTCTTATTGATCTCTCAAGATGTACTCGCAATCTTCTTAAGCCCTGAACCCTCCCTGAGAATCCTGAACGTCTCGTCCGCTTTCTTCTTGATGTCTCCTAACGGAGCGATTGGCGTCAACTGATGCTCTTGTCCTCGAGCCATGACGAAAGCAGGTCTCGCGTATGCAGTAATGTCTTCTAGTGGATTCCCCTCGAATGCAACAACATCGGCAGAAAGGCCCGGCACCAGCCTGCCAGTCTCCTTTGATAATCGACAAGCCTCAGCTGCGCTTTCTGTGGCCATGACGGCTACTTCGGCCGGTGTATAGCCTGCATCAGCCAATGCCTCCAGCCCATCAGCATATCTCTCAAAGCGGCACAACCCAATTCCTGAATCTGTGCCTGCAATAAGTTTGACTCTAGCAGCGCGCATCTTGCGCAGATTCTCTATGATAGCCTCTCGAGCATCCCACGGGCAGAAATATGTATGAGATGTGCAGGCGGTATTCATCGTCGGACACACCGCAATGCCTCTATCCACAAGCTTCTGCGCAACGACAGGGTCAAAGCGAGCCTCGCCGTCGTGATTGATCCACGCGCAGTGCTCGATGCAATCAAATCGTGCCTCGACTGCTTGAGCAATACCTTCCGTGCCAGTTGCGTGCGTCGTAACTGTGATCTTATGGGCAACAGCCTCAGCCTTCACAGCGTTCATCTCTTCCTGTGTAAAGCGAGCCTCGCTAGGCCGGGTGCCGGCTGTCATGAAACCACCTGTAGCCATGACCTTGATGAGGTCGGCGCCTTGTTCAGCGCGCATCTTGACTGCTGACCGGACACCGTCTACTCCAGAGCACTCGCCGCCCATTCTATGAGCGTGACCGCCGGGCACAGTCAGAGGCGCGCCTGCGACGTGGATCCGGGGACCTGGGATCTCTCCTCTGTTGATGCGATCGCGAGTGGTGAAGACGGTCGTGCCTCGGGAACCGAGATCTCGGGTCGTTGTGACGCCAGCATCGAGCAGGAGAGACGCATGCTTGATTATAAGGTTTGTAAACTCCTCGTCTGTGCGACGGTCGAATAGAGTGGTCGTCGCGCCGCTGGGGTCGTGCTGAAGGTGAACCTGAGCGTAGATCCCTGGTCAGATCTTGTACTTTATCTTGCAGTAGGACGCTTGAGATCAAATCGGTTGTCTAGCTGACTAGGAACAAGGAAAACACTTACATGGCAGTCAAAGAGCCCCGGCATCAAAGTCACATTCCCAAGATCGCGGACAGATTCTGATAGGTATTGATCCTTGACGTCGGCCCACGCGCCAGCAAAGGCGATGCGATCACCTTTCACAGCCACCACTCCGTCTTGAATGAGCCCGACAGCGCTTGAAGGCCATACACGAGCAGCTCGAAACACCTTCTGCGTCGGTTGAGATCCCATTATCGAGTGTTGCCGTTTGCTGCTGTGGGGGAGTTCTTGATCAAGTCTGTCTTTCGTCTGATCATAGAGTTTGTGTCAAAGTAGCTATTTGAACAGTGAACTGCGAATGGGGCTCGGAATTCTTGCTCTATGTACTCATGAAGTTAGCAATGCATCATGACCTACCTTAGCTCACGTGCGTGTAGAGGGGAGCGGACCGCCGTCGCAAACGTGGGGAAGTCGGCAACCCGACGATAAGCTGCTAATAGCTGTTAAGTAGTACACTTTATGCCTGCCGAACTAAGATAGGACCAAGATGATAGCGAACGAATAGAATGAAGAGATGCGGCGGATCGGCAACGAAATGTCCATATCATGGGGGACCTATGGTGGGCCGGGCTCCGGGCGGGTGCGGAGAACGACTTCCTTTTCGAGCAGGCGTAGCCCGGAGGCCGCGCCGGAATTCGAAGCACTGATTGACACTCTACACGGCGCGCATATTGCCACCTACAAGGGTAACGGATAGCGGCATGGGATCGTTGATAGCGTGGGCAAAGATAGCCAAGGATGCAGGGTCCAAGATTCTGAAGGTGAAGTCATGGGGTAGGAGCGGTCCAATCAGTTGAAGTGGTTAAAGATAGTTAGAAAGGACGTCAAAAGAGGAATGCTGCAGTGATGTTGTCGCCCTCTAAGCTTTGACCTTGCTTCTAGGTATCGAATGATGATGAGACTCTCAGTTCGCTCGGCTGACTTTCCATCCCCCCGTGACGCGACGTTGGAAGAAGCTTTCTGGATCGTACTTCTCTGCCGTGCTCTTCAGAAACTCCAAGTTGTCCTCGCCGTACGACGAAATGACATTTTGTTCCGGATGGGCATAGTTCATATACAGGAACGTCGAGTGATCCTCCTGAGACTCTGAGAAGCGACGCAACTCTTCGATGCCCTGTCCGACTATGTGCTGTGCGATGCCACCTGGAGGTGCTTGGTCAGCTGGGAGTGTGATCCGCGCCTCGAACAGAATCGAGTCAGTGGGAAGACTCTCGTCGTGTCCCATAATGTTTTCGACCCTGGCACCTTTAGGGTGCTGGGGCAGAGGCTGGAAAACAAAGTTGACCGATACGGGAACGCCAGCTGCCTCAAGATTCTTTGTGACCACGACAAAGATGTCTGCTGCCTTATCCATGATAGCCTTGGTGGGCTGTAGTGTCAGGGTCCATGGAATGTAGTGAGAGCCACCAGTATCGCTGATGCTAGCCGCAATGCTGCTTAAAGGCTGCTTGGCCCTCATATCTCGAGTGATAGTGAAGTCCTTGAATGGCGCAAAAGTCGCGGAGTTCTCTTTGCCGTCAGTGCTCACGGCCATGGACATGATGCCAAGGTTGCCACCATCATTACGATATAGGAGGAACCAATGATCAGGACTACCAGATGAGGCAGAAGCATACTTCACGAATTGTTCCGTCCAAGATTGTCTCTCGGCCCAGGTTCCGAATACCAAGCCGCCGAACGCGCCCTCGGGACAAAGTTATTGAAAGGCACTACTTCATCCCGTACATCAATGTGTTTGTCTTCTGAGCCTTTCGCTTCTCTGTGAATTCTTTTCAAGCAGGACTAAGAATTTAATTAACAGACCTCTTCTCTCTTCAACTGCGGCCGTACGGCACCAATTGCATGACACTGAGGCTACTTGATGCCGTTCTTCGCCTCTACTCATGTATCGTATAACCAGTCTGACGTACTCTTAAAGTATGCCTTGGAAACCTCAGCAATTAAGCACCATGGTGCATGCAACGGCATGGACGGTTAGTCAGTCTACAATGCTAATGCTCATATGCTGACTCTGAACCAACCAGCTCTTTTGCGTATCTAGTATCTTCCTCGCTTTGAGACTATACATCCGAATCTCGAGTCGTGGAATTGGTCTGCATCTCGACGACTGGGTGCTGCTTGCAGGATGGTCATTCCTCCTTCTTACCACTGGCACGGTCTCTTGGCTCATGGTTGCCTTTCTCGTTCATGGCTCTCTTGCTAAGATCATGCTGGCTCGAGCGCATCTATGCTTTCAGTCTGTCGCACTTGGTCTCACGAAGTCATCATTCGTCAGCAAGCCCGAGAACAGTAAGTCATTGAACTCTCTTGGTTATGAACGATGAGCTAATCCAGAACCTCATTAGTTCCCTACAATCAGGCCATCAATTGGGTCTGGTCACAAGCGGAGCCGAACGTCACCATTGTATCCGCCTCGATCCCAGTATTGCGAGGCTTCTCCCGGTACAGGAGTAGCAAGTCATCGTCGACACCACCATCAGGCCTATACATACGGACGAGAAATAGCAGTGGAGTCTATGGTCGGGCTGGAAGAGGTTCGAGACCTTCAAATCAGGGCGATGTCGACGGCAGTGATACCAGCATACTCGGAGAGAGCAGTGGCATTACTGCGCGCGAGAGTGCTGCATTGTCGCTTCATAATACACAATCCGAGGGTATTGAACTGGCAGAGTCAGGTCCTGAAGCACCACGTGGTTGTTCATGAGTTGCACCGCACAAAGTATAAAAGTAAACACGAAGTTACAAGATCTAACAATCTGTCAAGAGAAACCCGGATCCATCTGCTTTCCAAGCACCATGCTCGCCATCACGATCATTTCTTTGGTGATAGTCATCGTTGCGCACGAGAGGGCCAGTGTTATACACTTGCGCAGTATCGCCTAAGGACCCTGATCAAATCCAGGCCCTGTGAATAGTGTCAGCAACCTCGTTCCAGCTGACTGTTGTTAAGTGTGTCTCCATATCTGTGGGAAGCGACTTACATTCACCCTGCTCGCCCAAGCCCCAATTCTCCCAGTATCCCTCACCCTTGGTGCGACAAGCATCGCCATAGACACAATACTGGCCACCGATGCCACTGTTCGACGGCGACTTGACCTCATAGGGGCCATCAGGCTGACCAGCCTCCATGTCGGTACAAGCATCAGCGTCCGCCAGAGGAGGGCTCTTGATGACATCGTATCCAACGTAGGGAACAGCAGCCCACACACAGATGGACTGGTAAGGTTCACCAGAGCAAGTGATGGCCTCTCCAGCGGACCAACTCTCGGAGACACTGGCACCGATGCTTGCCCATGGAGTGTTGACGCCAACATTCGCGGACCAGCCAACTGTGTAGCTAGTAGAGAAGGTCTTTGAGCATGAATCCGGAGAGCCTTGACAGTTGCCGACCTCCGAGACTTGGGTATGCCACATGAGATCGTACTCGGTGCCAGGAACGGCTTCAGTGACGCAGGTGCCGTCACAGCAGAGCAAATCTCCCTGTCTTTTGAACATGTCGCCTGGGTTGGCGAGGTTGTCCGATCGAGGGAGGGCCATGGCGAGCTGGGCCGAAACGGCGATGAGAGTGGTCGAGGTGAACTTCATGGTGTGAGATTGGAATGTGTTTCAAGAATTTGCAGCAAGAATGCTTAAAGATGGTTCTGTGAATGGCAAGATTGGCGATTTGCTTAGTGTTCAGGACGATGCTTCAAGGCTACTGCTCAAGAGTTCTTTCTTCCTCATCTTTGGCGAATTCGCGTGTCTTTATACTCATTTCTAGACATACGATAGACACTCCTCTCGGCCCCGAGTTCGAGATGACAACTAAGCCATGATGCAAATAATTCCTGCTTCTCACCGCTCGGGGATCATCGTTGGCATCTTCTCCGAACCGCTGCTCGTTGTAGAGGCATATCTCTGCACGAGAAGCTATTCAGAGAGTCAGAGGCGAAGCAATCGTCATTGGAGCTATATGATGTGGTATAGTTGATCAGCATCGCGGCACGACCGAGTGGTAGATGATCCTTCATGGCGGGGACCGTCGTCGGTGCTCGGGTCCGAATGTCAGATCGATGAACAACCGATACTCGGGACCGGTAGGCTAGCAGAACAAGCTTAATATATAGGTTACAAGTTGAAACCGATCCTGGAGGATCATGGATGATGCATTAGTGTATATCTTCTTGCAACGGCTGACGACTCTGCGATGTGGTTGGGGTCACATCGCGCTGTGGTATCGCCACAACTGCGCCTCTTACCACGGGCCAATCGTGTGTTGTAGGCAGGATGACGATTGAAGCTCGACGTGGAGTCATCTCATAT
This sequence comes from Sarocladiaceae sp. CBMAI 1973, assembly GCA_021347865.1. Classification (NCBI taxonomy): domain Eukaryota; kingdom Fungi; phylum Ascomycota; class Sordariomycetes; order Hypocreales; family Sarocladiaceae; species Sarocladiaceae sp. CBMAI 1973. The sequence goes on from WNLN01000148.1 coordinate 6,476, forward strand.
TAGCCGCTTCCGAATCAGATGTCCTGTAGCCTATGCTGCACACTATGATCGATTGTCGAGTGCGTGCATGGCTGGAGAAATGCTGACAGTCGAGTCACTGGGGGGGTCGGCTGCTGTGACAATTGGTGTAGACACGATGCGGCGCAGCTAATGCGGGACTGTTGCGGAAGTGAAATCGTAAGTAGAACTTCTTTTTACCGCACACTTGGGTAAAGCAAGTGGAAGATCTTGTCAGATTCAGAATTCCAGGTTCTGGTGTTCACGTGCTACGGCGCAGTGTTCCACATTGCTGGAAGCCGCCGTCTGTAGGATTTGGGAGGAGGCCTCTGGAACTTGGTGCTGCCTCGCGACAAAGACTCCTACGTCATCCTATTACCAGCACATCTCAACATCAACAACCTCGACACGCAATAGAGTATTTTTACGTGGAACATACGACGCCATGTCGGACTTTGAAGCCCAGATGCGCGAGGCCGCAGCCAAGAACTCGACCCTTCTGCGCACTCTGGCTGAGACCGACCACGCCAAGCCAGCCCTGCAAGAGCAACAGCGCTTCATCCGCGACCTAGATGGCGAGCTCGCCAACCTGAATCGTCGCATCAAGGAACTCGATCAGAAGCGAAAGCTCGAGCTCAAAGATCATGAGAAGTATCGCGACAGCAATGTTCGTCGCTTCATGTACAAGGCGACCGGGAAGAAGGAGAAGTTCACCCAGAAGGCTGAGAAGGAGGAGCGCGAGTACTTTGAGGCCTTGCAGGAGGAGCACCAGGCGAAGCAGATGCGAGAGAACCTCCAGGAACAGGTGAATGATGCCAACAAGGTCAGAGTCGATCTGGAACAAGTGGCGCGAAGACACGACCAGGCCCAGCAAGATCTCGACAGGCTATATCACTCCATCTTCAGTGGTCCCACGCCCCAGTTCCCAGAGGAGGATCAGAAGGAGCAGTACAGAGACCAGATGATGGCGGCTTACCAGGAGACCGGAAACCAGTTCCAGGCCGAGACACATACTGCACAGCTTCTTGCCAGCGCCATGCCCATGATCCAGGGAGCACTGATGCATATCGAGCGGGCGCTCAGTCATTCACGCATGGACATGTTTGGCGGCGGTGCCATGTCGGACTACATGGAGAGGCAGCAGCTCGCACAAGCCGAGAACCGGATCCAGCAAGCACGACAGCAGATCCAACGCGCGCGACAAGCTTCGCCACACATCCCACAAATGCCCCCCATTAACATCAACCACGGCAGCATCTTGACTGACGTCTTCTTCGACAACCTCTACACGGACATGATGTTCCACGAAGAGATCAAGCGTGGTAGACTGGAGGTGCAGAGATTCGCCGCTGCGCTACATGAGCAGATCAATGCAGCTGAAGGAAGAAGGAGAAACTTGGAGTCGCAGATGAAGCAGAGGGAAGCAGATTTGGAGGCCGCGAGGAAAGCCTTGCAGGAGGAGAGAGGCAGAGCGTTTGAGAAATATGCCCATCAGCAGTCATCAGAGGACCTGCCACCTGCATACGAGGCGGCGTCTTTCGCGCCACCAGATCATCCTCCACCTGCAACCGATGGCAATGGACATTCGAAAGCCTAGAGTGCATAGTTTCTGGAAGTCTATGGGTCTCGGACAATAATATGTACCGAGGAGCGACCGCAGCTATTGACAGACACGTAATGAATATCGCAAATGCACAACCCCAATATGATCCAACGGCATGGCCCTGTGCCCATATGATCTTCCCATGAGATATGCCCGCAAAAGACATCCTTGCCGAGGATTCTCAAGCTCAGCGTCCGAATCCCGGCCGGCTGGGCTGCCGCTCAATCATGAACGGCCCCACCTCTCCGAGCTGCCAGTACAGACAAGGCAAGCAATTCGCAGCACAGAAACCCGGGGAATAAATTAAACTTTGAAGCATATCCATTTCTAGCCTTAATCCCTCGGCCTGTCTCGAGCGGATATGCAAGCCACGTTTGTTGCAGCGTGGTTCCTGTGCTTTCGCTGGGGTTCATGTTCAAGGGTGCCAAGTGATGATTCATGACCCTGAGCTAGCGTCGGTTTGACACGCATACCCGCCCTGTTAAGCGAGACGTTGAATGGAGGGTCTAAATTGATTAGAGGCTAATACAGAAAACGTCATTTCGTTCAACGGCTGTAATTGAAAGCTGGGCATTGGCTTGAGGCTAGTTATTTAGTTCAATGGCGTCTAACGTGGTAATAAGCAACGGGCTCGAATCAAGCCGGATAAAGACCTAGGGATTCCCTGGTCAAGCTCAGAGTTGACTTGAACACTCCATCACAATACAACCAGAACTTTTAGGTCCTGTAATTACGATCAATACCACCATGAGTGACTCGCAATCTGAATCCGGTCGTAAGTTGACAATCATGTCTAATCACCAGCATCTTAACAACTGACTTCGTGCAGGACGTCCGATCGACGGCTACATCGACCCAAACTTCCCTCCTCCAAACGGCGATTGGGACACGCCCATTGTCATCTACGGCTACACTCCATCCTTCGCCCTCGCCGTCTTCGCAGCCGTATGGTTCGCGCTCCTCTTCGTCGCCCATCTGTACCAAACAATCCGTTTCCGCTCCTGGTGGTTCATCGTCTTCCCCATCGGCCTATTCTTCGAAATCGTCGGCTATGTCGCGAGGTCTCTCTCTGGCAAGAAGAACCCTTATAATCTGATCTACTTCATTCTTAATTACTTCTTCATCGTCACGGCGCCGGTGTTCCTCGCTGCTGGGATCTACACCATCTTGTCGGCACTCATTCCTCGTCTGGGACGGAAATATTCATTCTTGCCGCCAAAGGTTATCTTGTTCTTCTTCATCATATCCGATGTCGTTGCGACTATTACACAAATCGCCGGCGCTGCTCTCATCGGCGTGAGCTATTCGAATCGCAAAGATCCCACGACAGCAAACAACATCCTCCTCGGAGGTCTAGCCTACCAAGTCTTTTCCATGGGCGTCTATGTCATCCTGACAGTGACATTCCTCTTCAGAGCACGTCGCGCCATCCGCGAAGCGCATCTGTCCATCTTCGCCGTCGTTTTCGCCGCGGCAACGCTGCTCATCTATCTACGAACGTGTTTCCGATTGGCAGAGACCGCAGAGGGTTTGCAAGGAAAATTGCAGACGAATGAGATCTGGTTTGCTTGTCTGGAGTTTGCGCCGGTTGCGCTGGCTGTTTTGTTGTTTGCCGGGTGGCATCCTGGCCGTTGTGTTGGTGCAAAAGTGAGGCCGAGGAACGGCATGGGAGAGAAGGAGAGGGCACAAGTACCTTCGCCATAGGCTTAAATAGCCAACTTTTGTGATACCATAGTGATTAATCAATTTTAATTCATCGTCGCATGATTCAGTGCTTCTATAGCGATTGATCATGGAAAGTGGTGTAGGGTTAGGGTTGACTGTAATGCGCATCAGGGACACGCGACAGCTTCAGAAACATCATCATCTTCCAATTGTCGTCTCATATCTCGGTCAATATCAACGCACACTCAGGGGTCCAAAGCTCTGTCAACGTTGCAAGGCATGCCACCCATACGGCACGCACGCTCCTTGCCACGTCTGGTCGTATACTTTCAGACCCTCCATGACCCCTCTGGCAAATCAATATCGATCCTGCCCCTCCTCACCCAACCTGACATCGCCGTCACCCATGTCATCCTCGCCGCCCTGCACATCAACAGTGATCCTTCAAAGCTCACCCTGAACGACCACATCCCATCACATCCTCGTCATGAGACAGTATGGGCGGAGCTGCGTGTTCTTCAGGCCGCGGGCATCAAGGTCATGGGTCTCCTCGGTGGTGCAGCCCAGGGAAGCTATCAGCGACTCGACGGCAGCGAGGCGGACTTTGAGAGGTTCTACGTGCCATTACGGGATCTGATACGCGAGAGAGGACTAGATGGCATTGATCTGGATGTGGAGGAGGAGATGACTCTCGAGGGTATCATTCGATTGATCGACCGTTTGCGCGCAGACTTTGGCAAGGACTTCATCATCTCGATGGCACCCGTCGCCATGGCCATGCTGGACTTCACCAAGAACATGAGCGGCTTCGACTATGAGGCTCTGGAAGTCATGCGCGGCGGGGACATTGCATGGTACAACACGCAGTTCTATTGCGGTTGGGGTGACTGCAGCAACCCGCTCATGTACGACCTCATGATCCGCAAAGGTTGGCCGCCGGAGAAGCTCGTCATGGGGACACTTACCAATCCGGGGAATGGAGGAGGCTATGTTCCCTGGAACCCCTTGTCAGCCGTTCTCACGATCCTCAAAAATAGACACAGTGGTAAATTTGGTGGTGTCGCTGGATGGGAGTATTTCAACAGCTTGCCAGGAGGTAATGAAAGGCCGTGGGAATGGGCGAGGCAAATGACCGGGTTGCTGAGAGGGCATGTATTAGAAGCGAGGAAGACGGAAGCGATTGCTGCTCCAAGAGCGGTAGAGGAGGCCGACCCCGATGACCCTTCAGCCAAGTCTGCTCCTGTGCCATCACAGTTTGAGTATTTCTCTGATGGTGTTGAAGACTAGAATAGACAAGCCGCATGCTACGAAGTGAATGACTATTACGGTTGTAGCGTGTAGGCTGCCTCCAATTGCGGTGAAATGTATGTGAACATGGCCGCATCCCTCGCCAAGGCAATGCTTGGCACAGCTCCCTTTTGAAGCAAAATGCCAACTCCAAGTCGGGAAAACGGCCAAGTGGTCTGCTCATGATGCTATCATCTGTTTTGACGCGTTTCGTCTATTCTCGTCGCGAACACATGGGCGCGCAACCACCCCTGCCCAAACGGTGAAACGCCCCAACCTGACACCATGAGACGACCTAGCCAGGCCCCCTTTCCCCTCCAAACACCCAGCCTGTCAACCAACCGTTTCTCTTCCCCATGAACCGCTGGAAATACTTCTTCGTTCCATGACTTTACGGGATGTTTTGGAATTGCTCTGCGATAATTGGCCGAGCCCTCCTCAGCAGGACGGCAAGCATATCCGACGCGGCGTTCTTATAGGTGGACCCGATGAGACAACCCTAGTTGCGATGTTGCGATGATCTATAAACAGATCTACGGGGTTGTGATTAATGATTTCATGAGACAATATTGTAGAAGTTGCAGTGAATCAGGCGGTTACCCCTTCGACAGGGCAGGTGTATTGTTAGAACATGTCTTACGGATTCAATCAAAGTCTGATGATGAGTCTTAGTATATAACCATAAGAACACCCTTCTTATTCTCAATCATCAGCATCATCACAGAGCTTCATCAATTTTCTCTTCACTGTACAGTCACTTCCTTCATCTTTGACTTCGTTCTTCACAATGACCGTCCTCTCATTACCACTCGGTCGCGGCTCATGGGCTCGCAAACTCAGCCTCCTCGCCTTCCTCGCCACAGCTCGCCGCACCGCAGCCCAAACGACAGAAGCATTCACAGATCCCTTGACCGGTATTGTCTTCCAGCGCTTTTTCGGAGCACGCACATCCTTCGGCTTCGGCATCGCTCTCCCAGAGAACCCCACCACAGACTTCATCGGTCAGCTCGATGTGCCCATGCCGAACGGAGAGGGCTGGGCTGGTATTTCACTACAAGAAGACATGGTCGACCCTCTTCTGCTTGTTGCTTGGCCTAATGGCAACGAAGTCGTGACGAGCTTCCGAATTGCCAGGAATGAGGACGATAGCCCACCGGAAGTCACTGGTGACTTCTCGATCGTGCAGATTCCGGAGGGTACAGTCGTTACGGCTGATAAAATGGTCTTCACATTCTTATGTCAGAACTGTCTCGATGACGGGCAATTGTCGTTCTCTCCTCAAAACACTCAAGGCAAATTCGGTATGGGATGGGCATTGGCCGATCGCGCCGTCAGCGATCCTGCAGATTCAGCAGCAGAACTTCCCTTCCACAATGTTGGTAAGTAAAACTTGACGTCTCAATCGAAACAATCAAACGACTAACATGATCTGTTCTAGGTTTCGACGAGTTCGACGCTATCTTGAGTCAAGCCAGAAACCCGCTCTTCGGCGAATGGGCACAACTGGCTGGAGCTGGCATCGTCTCAAACGGATCAACGGTAGCGATTCCCAAGGATCCCCCGGGTCTGGAGACTGGAGGTGGAAATGACTCTGGCGATGATTCAGGCGACTCTGGTGACGAAGGTGGTGATGTTGGTGATGGTGGGTTTGATAGCGACAGCGACAGCGACGATGATGACTTTTAACTCTTTTGAGTTCTTGTATATAGCCTTCAATGATGTACAAATATTAGGGTACTCCCACGCAATCAGCACTGTGGTCCTATGAGCGAATCCTGGGTGCTACAAGTTGTCTAGGTAGTGTTGCACGTCTTAGGTTTCTACAGAAGGTTGATAAATTACGTAAACATCATTCACCATAAATTGCAGGCCTAGATTGCTTAAAAAGACACAAACCGTAGCATGGTCTCAGTGGTGTTATCTCTCGTCCCAGGGCGTGTGTCACAGACGTTGCTATGCCTCTAAGGTATATACTAGCCCCGATTGAAGTCAAAGACTGGACAAGAGTGTTGTAGATGTCGCTGAAACCCTCGCACAGAATTATCCAAAATCTCCAATGACTTACAAGCTATAGTCGAGGCACCTTATTCATCATACTTTCTACAACAATTCAGGTCAGCCTCAGCTGTCCACGTAAGTGACCGATCAGCGCCCGGGGTGTGCAGGTGCATGATCTGCACTAGCTGCATCCAGTCATCACAACCAAGTTTCCAACTTCCAAGTTCCCAATCCCCAACTGCCAACCTCCACACTTACTCACTCACCCCATTCACGTGCAAATCCATCCGACCCTCCATTTCCGCGATAGCTTACTTGTCACTATTCCATCATCAAGCCCATTTCCGATCCGCCTACACGCCGCCCAGCTAACGACTAGTTCAACATGGCTCCACGGTCCATGTCATCCCGAACCTAGGGCCCTGGTAAGCCATGCTCTTCAACCTGCGGCTGCGGGGGAAATCAACTGTGGTACATATGCAATGGGTCGAACGCCTCACCTTACATATCATGGCTGGGATTACGGGAATGCGTCGCTTGACGGATTGGGCCTGGAGGTCCACGCTTTCGGCTGAGCGGTCGCCAGTCAAGTTTGCTTATAGCGACAAGCTGGATCAGCACAGTATTCGACTCATCAAGCTACCTGAAGAGGGTGGTGCGGCTTCAGACTTCACGATCGAGACTTTTGTGCTCGACCAGGTACCGCAGTATATCGCCTTATCTTACACCTGGGGTCCAGCTCAGGCTTCACCGTCCACGATCACAACGCCTGATTCAACACCATCACCAAATTCAGCAGTAATCCCTCTTCATCATGATACCATCAACCTTAACTCAAGCACTTTCAATGTACTTCCAAACCTCCATACCGCACTTCAGTATATCATTTATGCCAGACCAGGGCAATACCTTTGGGTTGATAGCATTTGCATCAACCAGGGCGACCTCGATGAGCGTGCTGCTCAAGTCGCAATCATGGACGCCGTCTACACCGCAGCTGTCGAGACGATCATCTGGCTTGGCGAAGAGAATGAGCACACGAGCAGCTCTCTGCACACCATACGCACAATGGCCCAAGGCGCTGAGGAGAAGATCCTGGACTACGCTCGGAGACAGAAGCTCGGGGATGTATTTGTCGCCGATGACAAGGAGCTCCTTGTCAAGAACGGCCTGCCACCCATGACGAGCGATGATTGGCTTCATCTCGGCGACCTATACTCAAGGACCTGGTTCAGTCGCGTCTGGATGATCCAGGAGGTTGCCCTATCGAAAGCACCAACCTGCATGATCGGTGCGCAGACAATTCCATGGGACTCGATCGGCTATGCAGCACTTCTCCTGGGCGCATCAAACGCATTAGTCGGCCTATACGCAGTTGGCAAAGGCGTACAGAATGCACCGCTTGTGGCGGGTATCACGCAGGCTATCAACCTTCAGACCATGCGAGAGTGGTGTCGTGGTGAAAACAGCCCTCTGCACGAGGCGTATCGAACCACTGACTTCTCAGCTGGCATCACACGATCAAATCCAGAGACTGGACTTTTGAAGCTCCTCCTTGGCAGCAATGGGTTCAAGGCGACCGTGCGGCGGGACCGCATATACGGCTTGCTGGGCATCCTCAACCACCTTTCTCGCCAGCAGGACAATCCTCCACTAACCCTCCCAATCGACTACACCAGTCCTGAAGACGATGTCTTGGCCTCTCTGACATTGCGACTCCTGCGAGAAACAGAGTCTCTGAACATCCTATCATTGGCAGGCGAAGCTTCTCACAGCCCATCCGCCTCATCTCTCCCAAGCTGGATTCCCTCATTCGAGAACGTCAACGCTCCCATCCTCGGCCCTTCGGCACATCACACCAAACCATTCGGTCTTCCAGGCGAGACCGACGATGACCCAGTATTCTACATAGACGAGCAGCGTCTACGTCTGCACGTTCAAGCCATGAGTCCCAACCTCGGATCCATCGAAGAGATCGGCGAGACGTGGCAAGAGATGATCGCAGGACATTTCACCGACTGCGTTCGCATGCTTCTTCACTGTGGCTCACACTACACTTTCACAAAACAACCCATCGTCGAAGCCTTCTGGCGCTGTCTCATCATGGATAATGACATGGCTCAGCGTCCAGCTCCACGCCGTCTCGCCCAAGGTTTCCGCGAGTGGTTCTTCCTCATAACCCTTACCGCCCTTATAGCCGGGCGCGATGAGAATCCCAATCTCTTCGACCTCTTCGATACCCTCGAGCCACTCTTCATTCTTGCAAACACGCGAGATGAGACAGGACTGCTACCAAAATCGGCCGAGATGGTCGAACAAGCAGCACTCTTCGGGATATACAGCGACCCTGGTAATCCGATGCTGCCTCAGCCAGCCAGGGAGCGGATTTTAAAGATCAAGGGAAGAGCAGCTGCACCCTACGAGGGTATGCTGAAGATTACAATGCCAGCGGGAAGGAGACTCGCGCGGACAGTCAGGGGCTATTTGTGCCTCGTGCCATTGAAGGCCGAGATTGGTGACAAGGTCATGGTCATTAGGGGTTGTCCAACACCACTTGTATTAAGGCGGGTCAAGCAAGAGATGGATGGCTTCAAGATTATTGGTGATGTGTACGTGCATGGAGCAATGTTTGGGGAGCATGTTACGAAGGACTCAGTCTGGCGGAACATCATACTGGCGTAAATGTTTTGGGTCTCTGTTTCAAGTTTCTGTGTAGCCTTTCTATCTGTCATACATCTGCCAGCTCTGGTCGAAATGGAATTCAGCATGTAGCAAGTTGATAGGCGACACAGAGCTCGGACTCTAATGCCGGCTCTCTGCCCATGTGTTCTGATGTCAGACTTATCTGCCACCCACCTTCTTGTTTGTAATCCTACCTCTACTTACAGACAGTCCACGGCTTGCACTCACCCTGCACGGTGAAGCTGTTGAATGTTGGGTACGAGCCCTGCATAGCTGCGATGATAGGATCGAAGAAGTTCTTGTCGAATCGCTTCGTCTCGCAAGTCGAGCACGGGCCCGTCAAGAAGCCGTCATATGTGGTCTTGTAGCTGATGTATCCCACGACCTTCTCGTGGGCCACATCAGTAGCGGTGAGACTGAAGGCCTCGGGCATGACGACCCAATGAGGGGCTGTAGAGTTCGGTTTGGTGCCTCCCGGAAGTGTAGGGTTCTGGTTGAACCAAAGGCTGTTGGCACCAACATCACGAAGAGCTTGGATCAGAAGCAGCGTCATGTGTGAATCTTCATCCAGTTGGATGCCGGCACAGTCAATAGTGATGTTGAAACCCTCGGTCTGGATGGGATCGGACACACAGCGACCAGTGGTCTTGTCCCAGACGAACTTGTTGATGAAATGCTCCCATGTGCTCTCCCAGTTGATGAAACGAGGGTTGACAGCCGAGGACACGAAAAGCTCTCCGGTCTTGGGTGACTCGGTAGGCGCAGGCTCACCGCCATCGGATGGAACTGAAGTTGGGGGTGTCTCAGAGACGAAAGTGGTCGAAGGTGGAGCGGAGGATGACTCTGCCGTTGTGGTTGGAGAGGTCATGTCGTCTGGAAACAATGGTGGCTCGTCGTCAGAATTGCAAACGAACGCAGTCCAACAGATGGCATCGTCGGTGATGGTTTTGTTGATAGCAGCGCTTATGGGCCGGCCACGGTAGGCCCAGCAGGTAAGTGAATCGTCTTCATCCTTTGACGACACAGCGTAACCAGCTGGGTGTCCATCAGGGGTTCCTTTTTCGATGTAGACCGTCCAGACTTCACCTCCGGGAAGCGTAGAAGTGACACCCTTGAGAGTCCAGGGGTAAGTTCCGTCCTCGTAAGGCACTTCAACAGCCTCATCCGGGGGGTTGGGATACTCCTTAGCCGAATTTGGCCAGGTGATTTCATCGTACCAGTTGAGCTGACGCGAAGTCGACCAAGTCACATTTTCCGGGTTGTCTCCAATGCCACAGTCGCAAAGAATGAGATCTCCAGTCGAGCTCTGCTGAGCACCGACATTGGTGATGACACCGGCGACGGCCAATAAGGCCAAGATGAGCTTGACGTTCGACATGGTCGAGCAGTTTTGGAGTCTTCTGATGGATCTTGATAGTAGACTGGTGAACCGCGAAAGTTGAAAAGTATCTGAAGAGACAGTCAGATGTGAGACATAACACGATCGACGTGCTAGTGAAGGAAGAGGAAATGTCAGATTCTGAGAACGGATTCACTTTATTCTGCTCTTGCACCTTGTAGCAGGCAGAAAGATTTGCTTGCTCATTGTTGGGGGAATTTGAGGCTGTGTGAGGTCATCCAGATGCACAGATTGCTTCAGATTCGAATGTCAGGGCCGGAACGGAAGGAGATGCTTCCACGAGGAGACACCTGACCGAGCACAATTGGGGCCAACATCGCGTTCACAAACAGAGATCTCCCCCATCCCCATCAAGTCGTATCACAGCTCCTGGTTGATGGCATTAGTCTGCTTTTCTTGGCAGGCAAGTGGCCAACTTTTGAGGATGCCTAGCTAATCGTCACAGCCGTGGAGCAACTGCCGTCGGTTGTAGCGGTCCGGCAAAGCAGACGATGATCAGAAGTCGTCACTCATGCTGCGATCGTAGAACTCGGCTTATGAAACCAGAAGCAGTGCCATCTTCCGGCCATCTTTTTGTTGGGGTTGAAACACCTCATCAAGTGAAGGTATCCGACACGGCCAACGGCTGCCTCCCGGATCGCCGTCATGGTTGACGACTGCGTTTGTCGTGCATACGGCATGTTTCCCTCATGATTTCAGTGGGGAGGTGATCTTGACCCAAGGACAACATTTCCCGCGTCTTTCGCACATAACGAATCGACAAGACTCTTTGTTCGTTATCAGAAGAAGGTGGCTACTTGGTGCTCTGTTTCCGTTGAGAGTTTCTTCACCGTCACCCTCGCGGCCTGATGGAAGTAACATTGCTCCAGCGTCACCCGATAGGAAGAGTGTGTGCTATTGATAATAACAAGAGACACGAAACGCTCAAGATCTGTTGCGTCGTCGACTTTTCATGCATTGATCATTTGGGATGGGTGATGTCGGATGTTTCTAGGGTAAATTTCAGCGGAGCTACCAATCGGAAGTTGGAGTCGTGATTACATCGAAGGGTCATATTTCCTTCTCTACCACAAACCGAGGTCTGGTTGCGACAAACCATTTGCACAATGCTGCGCCTCAATAGTGTTCGCCATAGTCCCTTGAGCTCTAGAGGGACGTCTCTGCACCAGTGCTTGATACGGCACACCATCCGACACTCCTCCCAGCAATCAGCGACCTCCCAAGCTTCCCGAGTTGACCGCATCACCTCCAAGCTCCCCCGCCGCCTACAAAAATACACAGCCCGCCTTCGCGACGCTCCCGTTTCGCATATCATCTCTTTCCTCATACTCCACGAAATCACGGCTATCGTCCCTATCCTTGCTCTTTTCGGCCTTTTTCACTATACCGATCTCGTGCCGACAGCATATGTTAGCAACCACTTCGGATCGTATGTTGACTCGGGCATCGCGCGCTTTGAGAGATACTTTACGAAGAAGCAATGGTTTGGGTTTGGTCAGGGGGATGCAGGGGGAGCGGAAACAATCGGTCGGAAAGCGTCCGAGGAAGAGAGAACAGCTCATGGCGAAGATGTGATGCGACGTGCTCAGGTTGATGGCAAATACAAACTCCTGACCGAGGTGGCACTGGCGTACGCCATTACGAAAGCGGCACTGCCAGTAAGGATCATAGGAAGCATTTGGGCGACGCCTTGGTTTGCGGGCTTGCTTATCCGGACCCGGGGACTTTTCAGGCGGAAGACATGATGACCGTTTTGACACAAGGTGCAAACAAAGCGAGATAAAATGTCTGATGATTCAGAACTCAAACTGAATGATCATGTTTGTCTATCTTTCCAGGTATGGGCTTTTCTACACCGAAGTTTTATATGTTCAAAACCGAAGTATTAACACATTTAGGCCTTCTCGTAGATCCAGTCGAACTGGGAAGCCTTGTAGCTGACGACGTCACCCTCCTTGAACCAGAGAGCGATCTCCTTCTTGGCGTTCTCGACGGAGTCGGAGCCGTGGCAGACGTTGCGGCCGACATCGATGGCGAAGTCACCACGGATGGTGCCAGGGGCGGAGGCAGCGGGGTTGGTGGCACCGAGGATGACTAGGAACGATTAGCAAGAGCATCACAGGCCGTCTAGGGTCGGGTAACATACCACGGCCGGTCTTGACGGCATCACGGCCCTCCCAGACCATGGCGCAGATGGGGCCAGAAAGCATGTCTATGATAAAGGTTAGAAAGCACCTCAACATCCGAAAGAGCGGATGTACTCACACTGGATCAGGCCAGCGAAGAAAGGCTTGCCAGCGAGGTCCTCGTCTTGTTGTCGTTAGTTTGATTCAGTCTGCAATCCTAGCCAATGCAAACATACAGTGCTTCTCGAGGTGCTCCTTGGAGGGAGTGACGAGCTTGATAGCGACAAGCTTGAAGCTGGTATGAATGTCAATTGGGAGCCCAGTATTCGTTCGCGAAGAGTTCACCTACCCACGGTTCTCGAAGCGAGAGACGATGGGACCAACGAGGCCACGCTGTACAACTTGTGAATAAAATATCCTACTACCGTATACCTTCGTATCGTACCTGGACGCCATCGGGCTTGATAGCAATGAAGCTAAAGAATTCGTTAGCAAGAAGCCGGTAAACCCAAACCATTCGCACAGTGACCTTGATGGCGGGGTAGGACCTACGTCTGCTCGGCGGAAGACATTTTGATGTTTGGGACTGAGGTCGACGAAGTGTGTTGTTTGGGGATGAGAAGTTGAGAATCGGAATTCGGACAGGAGCAGAATTCGGAAGAGAGTTGAGATGGTGGGGTGGAGGGGAAGGCAAAGATGATGTAGGCGGCGAGGAGGAGGAGGGCGGACAAGGCGAAGAAAATGCGCGGGGCAAGATTTTCTGCCGGGAGGGACCATCGAGCAGCGTTGGCGTCGTTGGACCCCGAAGAAGGGACCAACTTCACCGATTGACGGTTGTTGCCAGCACCATCTTTAGGCGGTGACTGTGCTTGGACTGGCGAGCTTGTGTCCGTGATGTCCCGCTGTGAGGATGGGGCTGGTGGAGCGGGGTTGCTATGGGCAGCATCGGCTTCGTGGCCGGTTCCTGTTGGTGCCATTGGGTGCTGCAGCTCTGTCGGTGAGGGTCAGTATTGCATGGTATGTTTTCGTGGCGAGTCGAGAGAAAACAATGTGATCGTTCTGAAGCAATTGAGTTATTGTGCGAGCATGAGGCTACTCAGGGGTGTCGGGCCAGTCAGAGAGTTCTTACTTGGGCCGGAAACTATGGTAATGACAAGATACGCATCCAAATGAACTGAAGCACAAACCCCTTGATCTTGAGCAGCAGGCAATACACATCTCGATGCACTTCTGGAATTCTAGTTGTAGAATGAACCGCAACATCTACAGGATTAAATGCACCTACCGCAACCTTCTCTTGTAACGAAGTGTGCCCCGCCGTTGTTCTGAGACGCCCCTGGCCAGGAAGCGGGCTAGCCCGAATGGGAGCTTCAGTATGTGGACAGCTTGAATCCTGGGGGACACTCTCCAAACAACCCTGCGGCAACTGTCCGAACCTCGAACTCCTCAACCCTCATACGCCCTCGAATCAGTCAAGAGCAGGACATAGCTCTGGCAGCATCCTCACTACCCTTGGATCACCTCGACAGCAAAAAGTCGTGGTGCCGCCTTCCCGGCAGACCTCACTGACAATCTGCTGGTCCTCCCTTGATAAGCCAGCTGGGCTTTAACAACACGAATCTCGCCATGATGGAGTTGACCTTCGGCGTATCCCGTCGCTGGACAGCACTACTCCTCCTTTTGGGCGCGCTGGCGTGTCTCTTGCAGCCGGCTGGTAAGTTCAAGTCAAGGTTGGCATCGTCAAATCGAGCATCGGCAGCTAACATCGAGTAGCCTCTGTCAAGGAGAAGGACTTCAAGAAGTGCCATCAATCCGGCTTCTGCAAACGTAACCGAGCATTCGCAGACGATGCTACGTCTCAATCCTCGACATGGGAATCGCCTTACAATCTTCTGTCCGAGACCATCGCCCTGAAGGACGGACAATTACAAGCCATCATCCTCAAGACTCTTGAAGGCGATGGCCAGACCGCAAGATTCCCACTCACGATCTCCTTCCATAAGTCCGGCACCGCACGCGTCACCATCGACGAAGAAAGGCGAATGAACAAAGAGATCGAGCTGCGACACGACAGCAAGGTGCGGAAAGAGCGGTACAACGAGGCTGAGAAGCTGGTCATCATTGGTGGTATCGACCTCGACAGCACCGCCGGGATCACCTACCAAGACGAGAAGCAAGTGAACATCAAATATGGCGGTGATCAGCAACTTGAAGCCGTCATCAAGTTCGCGCCGTTCGAGGCCGACTTTCGCCGAGACGGAGTCTCTCACATCTCTTTCAACAGCCGTGGCTGGCTGAACATGGAGCACTGGCGCCCGAAAATCGACAAGCCGGAACCGAAGGAGGGCGAAGAAGCAGCTCCCGCTGGCGAAGATGAAAGCACATGGTGGGATGAGACCTTCGGTGGCAACACAGACTCAAAGCCTCGCGGCCCGGAGAGTATCGCTATGGATATCTCCTTCAAGGGTTACGAGCATGTTTTCGGAATCCCTGAGCACACTGGCCCTCTATCTCTCAAGCAGACCCGTGGTGGCGATGGGAACTACGAAGAACCCTACAGACTGTACAACTCCGATGTATTCGAGTACGAGCTCGACAGTCCAATGACCTTGTACGGAGCTATCCCATTCATGCAAGCCCACCGCAAGGACTCCGCTGTCGGCGTCTTCTGGCTGAACGCCGCTGAGACCTGGGTTGATATCACGAAGGCCAAGGAATCTTCGAACCCCCTGAGCCTTGGTGCAGGAGGGAAGACTAACACGCATACGCATTGGATTTCCGAAAGCGGCATCCTCGATGTCTTCGTCCTCCTTGGACCGACTCCTCGCGAGATGACCAAGGTTTTCGGTGAGCTTACAGGCTACACTGCTATGCCACAGGAATTTTCGATCGCATATCACCAGTGTCGTTGGAACTACGTTTCGGACGACGATGTGAAGGATGTTGACCGCAAATTCGACCGCTTCAAGATCCCTTACGATGTCATCTGGCTTGATTTGGAATACACCGATGACAGGAAGTACTTCACTTTTGAGCCTCACTCGTTCTCTAACCCCATCAGCACCGGCAAGCAACTCGCGGAGCATGGCCGCAACCTCGTCCTGCTCATTGACCCGCACATCAAGAAGACCGACGGGTACAGTGTGCACTCCCAGCTCAAATCCAAAGATCTTGCTGTCCGTAACAAGGGCGGGGATATGTACGAAGGATGGTGCTGGCCTGGCTCGTCCAACTGGATCGATTGCTTCAATCCTAAGGCAATCGAATGGTGGAAGACTCTCTTCAAGTACGACACCTTCAAGGGCACCAGAGAGAACACTTTCATCTGGAACGACATGAACGAGCCATCAGTCTTCAACGGACCCGAAACCACTATGCCTAAGGACAACATGCACTTTGGTGATTGGGAGCACCGTGACGTCCACAACATCAATGGCATGACCTTCCACAATGCCACGTATCAGGCTCTTCTCTCTCGCGCTAAGGGCGAGTACCGCCGCCCCTTCATTCTCACCCGTTCTTTCTACGCTGGATCTCAGCGGTTCGGTGCTATGTGGACTGGTGATAACCAGGCCAGCTGGGAGCACCTCGGTGCATCTTTCCCTATGATCCTCAGTCTGGGTGTCTCGGGCTACCCGTTCGCAGGTGCTGATGTCGGAGGCTTCTTCGGCAATCCCGACACCGACCTGCTCGTCCGTTGGTACCAGGCTGGCGCCTTCTATCCCTTCTTCCGCGCTCACGCGCACATTGATGCTCGTCGTCGGGAGCCCTACCTCCTTGGCGACCCTTTCACTGGCATCGTTACCTCAGCGATCCGCCTGCGTTATTCCTTGCTTCCTGCATGGTATACCGCTTTCTTCCACTCGAATCGCGACGGCAGCCCCATCGTGCGCCCAATGTTCTGGACCCATCCGTCTGAGGAGGCTGGCTTTGGTATTGACGATCAAATGTTTATTGGATCAACCGGTCTGCTCGTCAAGCCTATTGTGGAGAAGGACAAGGAGTCTGCCGATGTCTGGATTCCTGATGAGGAAGTCTACTATGACTACTTCACTTACAATGTCCTCAAGACGCACAAGGGCAAGCATATCACTGTGCAGGCTGCCCTTGACCAGATCCCCCTCCTGATGCGGGGTGGTCACATCATCCCTCGACGTGATATCCCTCGCCGGTCAAGTGCCATGATGCGTTTCGACGACTACACTCTTGTCGTCACCGTCTCCAAGGACGGTACCGCTGAGGGCGAGCTCTACGTCGATGACGGAGACTCTTTCGACTACGAGAAGGGACAATACATTCACCGCAAGTTCAGCCTCGAGGGCGACACTCTCGCTTCCATCGACGCTGAGGGTCGCGACGGCAAGGGCCTGCGTCCTGGTAGCTGGATGAAGGCCATGGGCGAGGTTCACGTTGATAAGATTATCGTTGTCGGCGCGCCCTCCACATGGAACAAGAAGGAGGTGCAACTTACATCTGAAGGCAAGACCCGCGCAGTCAAGGTACAGTACAACGCTGCTGAGAAGGATCGAGCTGCTTTTGCTGTGGTTGGCCGTGTTGGCGCTAAGATCGGCGAGGACTGGAGCATTGACATTGGGGCGTAGATGATTTGGGTTTTCCTGCACAGCATTGGATGCAATAGAAGAACGACACTAACTGCTATTTCCTGTAAGAGAATAGAATGATATATTTCCAACATGCCGAGTTCAGGCCGATGTGATGTCAATTTAATTGCATTGGTCAGCGTCGCTGGCGATTTCCTGATGTGGCAGAGTGTCGCGAGAGCTTCGTAGTGCTTAGTTACCTGACTAAAGGCGACTTCGACTTAGAATGGACAACATAGCTCGTCAGCAAAAGTCCATGCCTTCCATGTATCACCAATATGACTCGTACATGTTGCGACATATAAGACGAGTACCGTTCTCTACGAATCTAGGGAACAGGCTTCTCTGATCATTGGGCAAACAGACACCAAACCTCATATACTCAAACAGTACCCAGTAAAAGAGAACATCTCGTTCTAGGCACTCTTGTCCCGAAGACAGGTCTATTGTCGGCTTCATATATTTATACTCGCCAGCATGAGTCAAGCAGACGAAGTCCAGCTCAACGGCTGGCATGCAGTACCTCTCGATCCTAGCAAGATATTCGACAACAAGCCTTTTAACCACGAGCCTCGTGCTCACGCAGCAGATGTTGTCCAGTTCCCAACTCACGACTCAGTTGTGCAATACGTTCACGACTTCGCCAAGCAGCAACTTCCTTGGCAGACGTTCAACCACTCGATGAGAGTATACTACTATGGTAGGTTCCATACATGCTGGCAGGAGAATGAAGGCGTCGTGACTGAATAAAGTGACATCTAGCCATGGTTATACTCAATGAGCAGTTCCCCGAACATGCGAATGACTTGTCCGATAGTACACTGGCGTTGACCAGTCTACTCCACGATCTCGGCACCACGACTGCCAACATGTCTGCAACGCGCATGTCTTTCGAATTTTACGGTGCGCTGAAAGCTCGTGATCTCCTCATTGATCCCATCGTCGGCGCATCACAGGACACGGCCGATGCAGTATTCGAAGCCATTATACGGCATCAAGATCTCGGCACAGAAGGGAATATCACTTTCCTTGGACAGATGATCCAGCTTGCGACGATATACGACAACGTGGGCGGACAACACCCGACTGTCCAGGACTTCGACATGATCATACATGAGCAAGTGAGGGAGGAGGTCATCAAGAAGTTCCCTCGCAATAGCTGGTTAGGATGTTTTGCTGGGACGGTCAGAGAGGAGGTTGAGAGAAAGCCTTGGAGTCACACGACACATTTACCAGACTTCGCTGAGAAGATCGAAGGCAATACGTTGATGAGGCCGTATGAGTAGTGTCGGGCCAGCTGGGTATTGTTGCTTAGCAGAATCCGATCCAATACTGCTGCTCCTTCCTTGCCTCCTGATACCTTGCAATGAGACGCCAGTTCAGGCCAACAACTAATTAACTAGACACCAGGATGGACTGGACTATAATTATTTGGTGCACTGCCACTATGGATCTGTGCGTCGACCGTGCAATCATCTGAGCCAGATAAGCGGCAGGCAAGCAGAAGCACAGACCCAATCATCCAGCCAGAAACCAGGGTCTATCGTTCCTGAGCGGCTTTTTCCTGATAAGAGGATCTGCGAGACAAAAGAAGGTAGCGACGACGCCACCATGCAGGGGCGCGGTATCTTTAGGGTGCGAGAAAGTCGAAGATGGTGTGTTGACGTCAGATACACATCGGACATTCCACGGGACGGGATTCGCGGCACTAGGGGTGAATACCACTTATCTGGTTCTTGGTATTGTGGACGAGCGAGCCGGACCGCGTGAGAAGTGAGACCCTAAGAATGCCTGTGTCCAGGGACGCGTGTACCTCCAGGGGTGAATCCGGTGATTAATCATGTATCTTGGGTCGACCAGATGTCGGAATGGAGTCCTGTAACAACCAGTGGGTATGCCTAGGAAGCGTCATTCCTTCGTCGTTAAAAAGGTGGTCTTCACATGTTGGTGAGTTGTTTGCTGCGTGGTGAGTGGAGCTGGACGTTGCAGCACGGTGGATGTCCTCGCCTGTTGGTGGCTGGCCAGTGGACCTCAGCCTCCCGTAAAGGGGCCCCCACGCACCCATCGCCAAGGACATGACGTGCCAAAGCGTGAAGCTGGGATTCCCACCGCAGAGCACTGCAGGGAACTGGGTATCGCTGGGTTCAGGGAGTCAAGATCCGCGATCAGACAGCCAAGCTGGTTTGTTCAGATCCAATGTGAGAGATGATACGAGCAGAACGGCAAAGCTCATTGTCCGAGCTCGTTGCGTGGAACTTCTAAGCATTGGCTGCCTGTCGGACCGGCAGCCACAGTGGGTGTACATGGCCACCACCGTATGCAAACAGGCGCCTCACAGGGCAGGCACGGCCTCGTAGTGGCTTGCCCGTTATCGAAATCCCAGCACCACCAGAAACACCAAGAAACAGCCGCGTCGATGCATCTCCACTGCACCACCACCATCATCCATCGACGCATCACAACGCCAAAAACTCTGTTGCACGCTTATGGGGAAATGTGGTTCCTCCGACCTACTTGACTGGGCCTCCAAGCCTCACCACCACCAAGAGGGCGGCAAGCGGAATTCAGGGATGATGTGCCCGGCAGGCCCATACGAGTAGTGCGCCCGTTGGATGTGTTGCAGTCCTGTTATCTGAAATATTCATTCAATAAGGGTTGACATCCCGCTGGTCCTGTTTTTCGCCTCTGGCTTTACTCTGCTCTTCCTGAGCGTCTTCTCTCATATTCACTTTCATTTATTCTCATGCCAATCTCGAAATGCACGTTGGTGGACTATTCTGATCTGCCTCACTTTCGTTAATCACGAATCCCGGCCCTTCTTGTCCTGCGATTTCGTCACTCGATCCACTTCAACGACCGCACCCATCTCACCACCTCCACTATCCTCCGGATCACCCATTTTAACCTATCCGGGGGCTTCATCGAGAAGCTTGCGGGTCCGATCATCGATCTCTGGGCTTTACACCCAGCTCCCAAGATCTCCTTATTTTGGATTTCGCTTGATTCTTGGAACTCTATTCTTCCTTATCCGTTTGTCTAAATCTACCCGCCTCTCCGGTGGCTAACTTGCTTCTCGACATTACCAAGCGACACTGGACCAGGCCAGCGTTTGCTTTCACCATATTGATCAATCCCGTCACTCGTTTCGGGCAATTCTCACCACCGCCATAAGGTCCAAGCAACTTCAGGACGTGATTACATTCCATCGGCTTTCTCAAATCGTGAAAGGCCTCATCACAAAAGACATCGCCAATATGGCCAATCCCGGACCTGCTGACTCCAGCATCCCGCTGGAACCTCTGGACAACCCTCGTTCTTATCAACAACCCCGGGTTTCAAACGACGGTTTTGAGGACGAAAAGACCGCATTTCCGGCCCTTGAAACACAAAGTAGCCTCCATCCAAGAGATGCTGTGCATCACGACGACATCGCCTCTCCAAACGGCCTGCGTGCTGAGGCCAGCCGACTCAATGATGACCTCGAGCTCCTTCGTGTTGAGCGCGCCATTTCTACCCAGCAGTCAGACATCCGCAGATCGCGCTCACGACGTAGATCAACGGCCGATGACTTCTTCGCGGATGATAACCTGGGTGCACCGGATTCGGACGATGCGTTCAATGCGCCCACATTCAAGGATGCTGCAAGGCAAAAGAGGGAGGAAAGTAATGCCTGCTTCTACAAGTTCTGGATGTACTTAAAGAAGTTCCCTCGGATCTTCCGTTACATTCTTTACATGCTTCCTGGAGCTGGCCTCCTGCTGATTCCCGTTTTGCTTGGTGCATTGGCTATTGACCAGGAAGCCAACCCTGTGGGTGGTGCCGGCGGAGTCTATCTCATGTGGTTCGGCATTTGGCTCGAGATTGTGTGGTGCTCTCTTTGGATCTCGCGCATGATCACAAGTCTAATGCCTCACATTTTCTTCGGCTTCGCCAAGCTAGGCGGTTCTACAAACGCAAAAAAGTGGAAAGATATCGGGTGGCAGCTCGAGTTGCACACGGCTCTGTTCCTCTGGTTCCTGGCGATTCTGATCTCGTTCATGCCTACGATTAACGGTCACAAAGTGCCGTACAATGGCGACGAGAACAACACTCATTGGATCAGCACTACAAACAAGGTCATCATCGCACTATTCGTTCTTGCCACACTCAACTTCATCGAGAAGATACTGATTCAATGGATCGCCACTTCTTTCCACCAACGTACGTACGCCACACGAATCGAGAACAACAAGAGCGATATCCGCCAGCTCGTTGCCCTTTTTGAATACTCCAAGGCATTCCTTGAGCACACCGACAGTTTCTGGCAGGGCAGCAACAGTGGCACTGCTACAGGCGCCCAAACTCCAATGCGAGCCATTGGAGAGAATGCTCGTCAGGTCTGGGATACCGTCGGCTATGTGGCGAACAAAGTCGGAAACGACCTCATCGGCCGCAAGGTTGCCGCCAAGAATAGTCCCAGAAAGGTCGTGACAGAGCTGCTGCGAAATACCCCTTCTTCACATACTTTGGCGCGTCTTATCTACCGCAGTCTGGTCCCCGAGGGAAAAGAGATGGTTCACCCAGAAGATATGCAGAAGGCTTTCACCACCGAGGAAGAGTCCGAAGCCGCCTTCAACATGTTCGACAAGGACCTTAACGGGGACATCTCCATGGATGAATTTGAGATGGTTTGTAACGAGATCCACCTCGAAAAGAAAGCTATCGCCGCTTCTCTCAAGGATCTCGACTCAGTCATCAAGAAACTTGATGCAGTTTTCGTCTTCATCATTGTCATCATCTCGATCATCGTCTTCATTTCCATCCTCTCTGGCTCGGCGGCTGCCGGTCTTGCCTCGGCTGGTACATCAGTGCTTGGTCTCGCGTGGATGCTGCAGGCCACTGCACAGGAGTTCTTGCAGTCCATCATCTTCGTCTTTGTTAAGCACCCCTTCGATGTCGGCGACCGAGTCACAATCTATGGTTCGACAGGTGCCAATCTCTCTGGAGACGACTATTATATTATGGAAATAAGTCTTCTCTACACAGAGTTCAAGAAGATGGAAGGTCACATTGTCCAGGCTCCGAACTCCGTTCTGAACACCCTCTTCATCCTCAACCATCGCCGATCCAATGGTCTCGCGGATCCTGTTCCATTGACCATGCGATTCGGTACACCACTCTGGATGATTGAAGAGCTCAAGTCTCGCATGCGCGAGTTCTGTCTTGCCAACAAGCGAGACTACGGCAAGCTTATTCTGACCGAGATGGTCAAACTCGACGAGGTCCGCTCCTGCACGATGAACATCATTTTCTTCCACAAGACCAGCTTCCAGAACGAGCTTGTCCGTCTCACTCGTCACAATAGGTTTGTCACGGAGCTCATGCACCAGATGACTCAGATCGGTATCCAGTCGCCATACCGCGTGGAACCTGGCGGCAGTCGCGACAACCCAATGTACTGGGCTGGACTGCAACACCCGCCAGCCTATGGGCAGGATGTGGCCGACTACGCTGCCTCGCAGCCGCCACCCACTCGTTCTGGCTCAGTCATGGGTCGTCGGAACTCGGTTCTTAATCGCAATGGTTCCATTCCTGGCACGATAGCTGAGGAGCAGGTTATGGACTTCCAAGACGTGTTCGAGGGCCGCAGAGAGCGCACCACGCAGCACCGTCTGGCTTCAATCCGGGAGAAGAACACTGCTGCGCGCCTGGAACACCAGGAGGAGGAGTCTCGCGGCAGCACATCGGCTCTAGCCCCGGTGCGTTCCCACGATTCGCGGTCACGCATGCTGGGCCGTGCTAGGACTATGTCTCGGAGCATGAGGCGCCAGACCGACAAGACACATCAAGGCGATATCGTCTAAGGAGTATTATATTTCTTTTTCATGATTACGAATAATGCACAAACACAAATAGAAAATAGAAGAGGAGGGCAGCGATGGACCGCGAAACAGCGAATTGCGGATATAGACCGATAGAGCGAACAGACTGCACAATTGTGCGAATAACAATACATGTTTAACCTCAGGCGCGCAACGTGTGCCGTTATTGAAGCAATGTTGGTTGCGATGACTATTTCACTAGCAAGTCTGGATCCCCAGCCGTCGGAATGCCTATCACCACAGCTCGGCTCACACAACACGCACCTAGCGACGCCACTTTCCACATCAAGCGTTCAACCCCCCGAAATCAGCCCAAGGCCAAGAAGCGACTCAGGTCTCCCTACTTCGGCCATCTGGCAACCCAGGGCCGCTATGCTAGGAAAGGTGAAGCGGGCGGCGGGCGGATCGACCAGCTAGCGGAACTAACCCAATGATGGGCCGTGCCACGCTTTCAGCTCTGGCGCACCCAACCGCAACGAGGCGTTCTGTCAAATACCCGCCTCTGCCTTGCGGCGACAGTTGACGACCTACTCTTTCTCGACCTTTTATTTAGCTGAGCTGAGCTGTTTTTCGTGTTTCCGATTGGCGATTGTTGTCGTTCTGCTTGTGCTTTTCACGTCATGACTTGATAAAGCTTCACCACTGAGCGAAATCGAGGTCGCTTGAAGTCACTCGACGCTGACTGCGGCTGAGCTCCCCACCTCCACTTCGACGACAGTGACGAGGCTCTCAGAGTCACGGTCGAGCTCTCGCAAAGGGCGAAGGTCATTATGCCCGGCTTGCCACCGGGCTGGCAATCCGACTACGACGGCAAACGCTGGTTCTACGAATACAAGGCGAGTGGTCACATTCAGTATCACTTTCCAAGTGAAGGTGATGAGTTTCCCGACTTCGTTGATGCGCTGAGCCCAGCGCCGGTATTGGCGCCCGAAGAGCGACTCGAGTCGCAGCAACAGGTGAAGCGTCAAGGAAGTACTCACACGGGACATTTCGACGAATCTGAAAATGATGTTGCACGACCAAGAACGCTACCATGGAGAGATCCAATGGATAACGGACAGCTTGGGGGTCTTGGATGGGCGGGCAAGATGTCTGCTACGGCGCGACCCGTGAGCTTCGTCTGGGATGGTGACGACAATGACGGAGTCCAGGATAAAGACGAAGCCATTTTCCGCCCAGAGAGCTTCATGTTTTTAGGGCCGGGGACTTACAACGACGTCAGTCCATTGGCGGAAGAGGAAGATGAGACGGCGAAACGAGTGATTGCTGGTGATGACCAGTCAAAAGTCATCAGTCCGAACGCCAGCACTGGGACGACCCCTTTGGTGAAGAACAGCGAGCTCAAGTCACCGCCACAAAGTCTTCAATCAACGACCCAGATTGCCGTCCCCGTCGAACGGGAACAAACCCGGCCCAGTGCCATTGAGGAGGTACCTGTTGAGGAGACGCCACTCATTCATATGATTGATAGTAGAGAGGTGCCATCGGAGCTACCTGGCTCAGAACCTTGGCAGGACCCCGTCGGTCGAGTCCCTGAGATGGCGACAGGGGAAACTCCTGCTGCCATCATCGAAACACATCCCGAGCCCGTGGAAATCGGGGAGGGACGGGAAGTCTCGGGCTCTACGAAGCTCGCGGAGCTATCGTGTATCCAGCACTCCGAGGTGCCTGAAGTCCAAAGTGCAAAGCCGCCTCAGGTTGAGGCTGCTGCACCAATGGCGGCAGAGACTACTAATACGATACCGCGCTACGACCATGATGCCGATACCACAGGCCAAAGCATAATCATCAACGATGGACCGGACGTCAAGACTATCCGGACGGCCCTTCCCAACATACAGTCAGAAGACTCCAAATACCAGCCTTACAAGCCAGGAGGCCGGCCGCTCCCTGACTACCAGCGTCGAAGATCTGATGAGATGGCTGCTTATCAGAGTTCTCTGCAAAGAGAGCGCTCTCTCATGATGGGTCAAAGTGCTATGGGGAGCCAGCCACTCGATAGAAGCGCTGTTCCGCCTGCTCTACATGTCTTTGATCCGGGTGCAAAGGCCGTCGGGAGTGATCCAGCGCAAGTTCCCGAGCAGGAAATTTCCACAAAATCGCGGAGTCAACCAAGACTTTTCAGCGAGCGCGATCCTTTCAGTGTAGATCATCCCGAGGATGGTGTCGCGAAATTCCCATCTGTACTTCGACCTCCACGAGGTCGGGCATCATCCCAACCAAAGAGTCCTGAGAACAGCCAGGGCGACCACGAACAAGTTCATTTGGACATGCCACAGATAGGGAAACCTGACCCTGATCATGCCAGACACCGGTCCGATACTCTGTCAAGAAAGCCACTGGGTGGACAGCCAGCAGCGCAAGTTGAGCCCTTTGAAGCATATCGAGAAATCCCAGACGATATGTCGTCCCCTATTCCAGAGTCCCCTGCTCAGCCAGCATTGGCGATGCCTGTGAGTATCGTTGCTATGCAAAGAGCGACAAGTGTCATGATTCGGAAGGCAGTGCCGACAAGAGCAGCACCAGTCGCTGTGGCCCAAGCCTCAAGAGAGTCGCAATCGCCAGCTCCAGCTTTCCAGGTCCGGACGCAAGAATACACCGCCTCGCCTGCTACACAAACGCAACAATCACGCGAACGACGACACTCGAGTTTCAATCCTTCGGACGTCTCACCATTGGCATCAAGGTCAAGCAGCACTTCCCATGCGCCACCACTGGAAAGCCCATCTCCGATAGAAGCTGTGGGACGACGTCGTTCCTCCGGAGTCTCACTGAACCAGAGCTCTAGCGTCACCTCATTCACACCATCTCCATCGTCATTGACGCCAGGCTCAGAGAGACAAAGCGTTATCTCCCCATTGTCGGGACCGTCAAGGAGACCAGGAATCCCAAACAGCTCGTCTGACATTTCTTACTTCACTCAAGGCGCAACGGGTAGTAGCAGTCAGCAGCATCGGGGTACACCATCACCCGGCTTGCAGCGATCTCAGTCATTGCGTCATACGCCTTCTCCCGGGCCCGCGGCACCTGGGCATTCTCTGATGAGCATCGAGGAGCATGACGAAGTGGTATCCATGCTTGATGCCCAGTCCCTTGGAAGTCATTCGCCAGGCCTCAGCAGGAGGCATTCTCTTGCAAACAGTCCGACACCTTCACCGAGGCCTATGGAGCAGCCCTTGCCCCTGCAGGATATGACGAACGGACGTCGAATCCCGCAGCCTCATCAGCAGAGTCACCCCAATGGTGCTTTCATCGCACCTCCAATGGGGAATCCGCATCATCCTCAGCAACTAAGGGGACCCGTTCCATCATTTGGGCAGCAACCACAGTATCCTCCGATGCATGTACCATCCCGTCAAGGACCCTCGGTCCGGCAGCCTCATCCGATGAACAGCATGATGGGGAACCAGATTCCGCCCCAAGCCCATCCATCATCTCGCGGTGCTTTTCGAGGGAACCCGGCAGGATCGCAGATCATGGCGCCAACCAACTTGCCTCCGCAGCTAGTCTCTGCCTCAACTGCGCCTACGACGTCGAAAGAGAAGGACAAGAAATGGACGAAGTGGTTCAAGTCTTCGAAGTCTTCAAGCTCGAGTTCCAATTCGACGCAACCTGCTCAGATACCAGGCCCGCAGACTGATCGTCCGCCACAGCAGCAGGAGACTGAGCAGCATATGCCGTGGCCAGTCAGTCACCCCATTCCACAAGGGCCGCCACCCAGAAGCCCTCAAACTCCAATGCCGTGGTCACCAGGCCAGATACATTCTCACTTACACCGTCCTCTTGTGAATCTCCCGCCTCAAGGTCACAAGCACAAAGTGTTGCCGCCGCCGGCTCCAGAGGAATTTGGTGGTCGTCAGCCTGCCCGGCCCGGGCCACATCCAGGTCTGCCGCCACCTGCCATGGGGCAGCCGGCAGGACAACCACAATTCTTCAGACAGTCTTTGCCTCCACAGCCGCCGCCTGGGCGAGCCATAGTAGAGCATCAGCACATGCAGCGAGCATCAGGAGACTATTCGGTAGGCAGGTGGAGTGCTAATCCGGAACAATGGCGTTGAATAGCAAATTTGGGACAGTCCTCCACCATAAACGGATTCGATATGAAAGCGCGCGAAGGAAATGAAGGAACGAGGAAATGAGTTGCCGCCTGGCTGTGTGGTTCTTTTAGCATAATATGGCCGCAGTCTTCCCAAAAGTCGCAATACACAAATTGTGGTCTGTGTGGCTACTACACCGTCCAATCTAGTGCTGACGGAGTTCATCGCCATCTGACAGAAGAGGCCCAGTGACGGTGCAGCTAGCGAGACCTTGAGAATGGCGATGAATACATGATTACCCCAACGGGCGAGAAACTAAGCCAAAAGTTTATCTGAGCAGGTGCCGTGATGAGGAAGTGTCGCGATGTGCACGCGATTAGTTTACAGCAGATAAGTCGGTGAACTCGACAAAATCTGGCCATCCTAGCTATCCGAATGCTCATCTTCCATGATCATCGCCACACGCGTGAACAGTAATACTCGTATTGTCCGACCTGTGAACTGAGGACGCTGCGGCCCGTCCTTTCGGACCCCTGTCTAGTTCCATTTCGAGACGCCTAGGTCTGGGTCAGGCATAAGATTCGCGAGCCCACTTGCCTCCGGTACATTGATTTGATTCGATACATCTCAACCTAGTGAAGGATCCAGTTTCATGATTAGACCACTGTAGGTCGAAGATGCGCCGGCTGGGTCCCTGACCTTGGCAACGATCACAGCGCCCGTAAGGCCATGCATAAATTAGCGTGTCGTGCAACCTATTGTGATACTGGCAGTGCTGTGCGGCTGTGTTGTCAGGCTCTGTAAAGCCGGTACCTTGGTAATAATGGAAATACCGGTAGCTGATGAGCCCTGGAAGCAGACCGGCAAGGAGGCCAGTGCATGGATGACTGCCGCCCATACCCAGCCTGGATCGTCCTTTGCTTACTTTCCTTCTTCTTCCTTCCTCCTTGATTCTGCGATACCAAGACTTCTAGGTGCCCGAGCCTTTTGGCGGACGTTGCACTTTCGCGACAGCGACATCTTCACTTTGTTGCCAGACCGCGACCAACAGGGACGATGATGCTCTCGACAACCTCTCTCTTACCCTGCGCGGCCAGCCTGCTTGCTTTGCTTACGCAAGGGGCACTGGCCCAAGACGATGATTCAGTACGATTCACGTATCCCGACAAAGACGACCTGGCCTTCTTTCAGCGCGATGCGGTTACCGTTAGCTACATCTCTAATATCAAGAACGCAAGTCTTTGGACCTTCTGTCGTGAGCCCAAAGAGGGCAGCGAAGATGAAACAGAAGTCATCTTCAGTCAGTGACACCGTCATCGCAGTCGAGGTGAACGTTCTCCTACTTAGGGCTTTGTGGCTGATTATATATATCCTATAGAGGGCAAGATCGAGGAGGCAGCGCCCATGAACGGTTCACAGGAGGTCCGTATCAACTTCAACACCAACGCTGATCAATGCTGGTTCAACCTCCGCGATAATGACGACGACGGCCTCGGCTTCAACAGTCCGCAGTTCTCCTTATCTTCCGACGAGAGAAGTCAAACAACACTTGGTCTGGGCGAATCCGAGGCCTCGACGACCGCGCCGCCAGCAACGTTCGAGACAACGAGCGTCGTCTCTTCGACTGCAGCGAGCGAAACAACAAGCGAAGGAAACAGCCAAGACAACCAAGACGAGAGCAACAACTCGTCCAGCAGCGACGGCCTGAGCACTGGAGCCAAAGCCGGCATTGGTGTTGGTGTTGCTCTCGGCGTGATTGGTATTGTGGCCTTCGTAGCCGTCTTCATCATGTTGAGGAAACGAAAGGCAAACAACGACGCTGGCACAGAGCACGAGCGACAGGAGCTACAGAGCAACCCGGTTGTCGAGAACAAGCATCATTGGGGAGGCGCACCGGTGGAGCAAGGGCCGCCACAAGAGATGTCAGCTGGGTTTGAGCCCGAAAGGCGCGCTGGTGCGCATGAGATGCCTGGCTAATGAAGCGGAGGGCTGGTGAGGAGTGTTTGCTGGGAGAGGACTGCGCCTTCAATCGAGGTCAAGACTGGGTTCGCATAATACTGCAGCTGGCAGTCCACAGAGGTGTTAAATCACATCTCCCACCCCATCAAATGATTGGGTTCCAGTTGAGTAGCGTACTAAATCGTATAATTAGTCTACAACGTACGGTTCAAACATTAGCATCATACAGTAGAAAAGCCTTCACCGAAGTCCCGCAGACTAGGTTACCTTTCTAACCCATTCGCCATGGCAATCTTGATACTTCAAGATGTTGTGTCTAAGTTGAGGCTGCAGGGTACCTGGCCTTGGCTTCTGATGAGCCAGGAGATGGTCTTGGCAAGCCGATTAGCCTCAATGAACATTGATGTGACACTCATAGAGTCTAATTCCCTGGCTGTAGATCATGCCTCAATATTAGTGCAATGTTAAGACTCCCAAATGCACTGTTTCTTTCATGCCGAACACCGGATGACGATGATCGGTGGTGCAGATGGGCTTTAGTAAGCGTGTGCATGTCTACGCCATGTGGCTGCAACCATGACGCATTCCCCGTGTCCTCACCGTCGAAAAGACAACATACCACGTTTCCTGCCTTTCCAACAATGGGCCCTGGTATATTTCCGTAGCAGATGGTCGGTCACGACAGCGCGCCCGACAGCCGCTGCTCATTGACAAGGCACGCGCGACAGGTAGGAAACGCGCTTGGGAGGAGTAGGGCTGGCACGGGGTGCGCTGCAGGGTCATATAGTCCGGGAGTCCGGGAGGGGCAACTGGCGGCGAGTCCGTGCTTGGGTGAGACGTTAAGTCAAATGGTAGGAAACCTGCCCGGCTAAGTGCCGCTGTTGATACAGATACAATCTCAAGGTAGCAGTGTCCGTAACCTTACCAAGTCACCAGCCACCAGCGACCGCTTTCAGGAAGGTGAGAGTCTGCCGGCTGCACGTGATTGTGGCGGATGCATGCGACTGGCCGATGAACCGCTGACTGACCCCGCCAAAAGCCCAGAGCGTGCCCCTCCCTTGTTGAAGACCGCCATCCGTCCCTCTAGATGCGCCAAAAGCGTAAGGCAGGCGTGGGAGTCATAGCTGCGACAGCGCTAACCGTCCTAAGCAGCAGCGGGTCCCCATCTAGAAAAAACGGGCGTGATGTAGCTGACAAATTCACTTTTGAGCCAGAACTTATGCTTTCTGGGGCTTTCTGCCGTTGGAATCGATGGGATTCTTTGCGACAGGCCACCGTTGTAGCGCCTTTCAGCACTCTCATCCACTGTAGTCTCGCAGTCCGATCACTTTCAAACTCCACGGCTTTTAGCCACCTTCTCCGAGACGGCCAGCATTCCTCCGCCCTGCATCGTATCGCCGCCCATCACGCACCCAAATCAAGCACCTTCTTTTTCCCATCTACCACCTTTCACGCTTGCCTACAGCACTCTGTTCCAAGGGACGTTTCTCAAGCACCCCCTTTCTGACTGAGGCAGCAATCTTTCGATCCGCATCATACCATTAACTTCACCTTGCGATACGCTGATACGGCGTCTTTCCACCTAGGCCTAGCTACACACCCTGATCCCTGTTCCCACTGCGCCCACCACCCATTACCACCATCAGCGCTGGGTGTCCTTCAAGCAGACCAACTTTGCCTTCGTCATCGCAAAGGCGCACACTGGTCTTTCCTACCTCTTCACATCGCTGGATTCTGTTTGACATCAGTGCATCTTCAATTCAATCCTCTGATCCCATCGGGTCTATCGTATTGTACCGTCCATCCTCTTGCCCCATCGCTTCCCCGCCATCTCCTCCTCCGCCACCGCCGCTGGTTAGCCTCCGACTTTTCTGCCTTCAACGAGGGCTCTCCGCCACCAGTCCCGGAACGACTGAGCGAGGGGCCTACAGTCCTGTCAAGTCTTCTCGAGCGACTTGTTACTTGACGACGCATTTGCACCTTCTATAACGCAACGTCTTCACACTTCGTGATGGCTTCCACAGGTTCCGGTGGCTCCTTGCCACCCAACTTCCTGCTCACCCCGCAGCAGCAGAGCCTCCTTTTTGCCGCCCTCAATTCGAACAAGCAGTCCAACGCTGTGAACAACCCTCCCACTGCTTCTCCTTCGGTGTTCAACAACGCTGGTGCCCCGGCCTCCGGCCAGCTCAATGGCTTGAGTGACAGCCCCTTCCTCGATAACCTTGACAACCTGGATTACACCGACTTTGGCGATTCTAGCTTCGACTTCTCCTTCGCCAACGGTGACCAGTCTCTTGTCGGCGATGACTCTACATTGGTAAAGTCTGAGTCGCCCGAGAATGACATCCACGAGAAGCGCAGTCACCCAGAAGATGATGATGATGACGAGGGATCGCCCACGGAGAATGGTTCTAAGAGGCGCGAGAGTACAGATAAGGTTCCGAAGAAGCCTGGCAGGAAGCCTCTCACTTCAGAACCAAGCTCGGTATGCTTTCTCCGGCGTTACTCCCCGCATGAATATTGCTTACTAACCAGCCGGGACTGCAGAAGCGCAAGGCTCAAAATAGAGCTGCTCAGCGTGCTTTCAGGGAGCGCAAGGAGCAGCATCTCAAGGACCTTGAGACCAAGGTTGAGGAGCTCCAGAAGGCGTCCGAAGACGCAAACAACGAGAATAGTGCGCTTCGCGCCAAGGTTGAGCAAATGACAAGCGAGCTCAACCAGTACAAGAAGAAGGTCACACTCATGACACAAACCAGCCCACAATCGCGCGACAAGTCTTCAAGTTTCGGCAGCGGTACGTTGACTGGACTGAATTCCGACTTCCAGTTTGATTTCCCTACTTTCGGTGTGCCCACACCGCCAATGGATAAGTCCCAACGCTCCAACTCGCAGCCAATTAGCCCTCAGCAAAACGCACCAGGGTCTTCAGCTATCAGCAAGAACGGTGTCAATGGTCAAGACGCCGCATTCAATGCCCAATTCAACGAGGACTTGGCCAGGTTCAACACTGGCTTTACGCCATCGATGAGCAGCTCAATCACAAATGCTTCACGCGCAAGTTTGGACTCCGCAAGTTTCAGCGTTGGTGGCGCAACGAGCTCGCCTTCGGCGTCTTCACAATCCAACGCTGGCCCAAGCTCCTCTTGTGGCACCTCTCCCGAGCCTGTCACACAGTCGCCAATGGGCTTCAAGCCTGTGGAAACACTCACCACTATTGGCGAAGAACAGCCTGCAATGTCAACCAGCACCCAGCCGTTCACACAGTTCTCTAACTTGAACTACGGCACTACAAACTTTGATTGGTTGGCTCAGCAAAATGGCGGCCAGTTTGACCCTCAACTTTTCGGCGATTATCGCGAGCCTCAGAACAACATTCTCGCAAACCCTTCGTTCGATGACTTCTTCAACGATGCGATTGACACTGATTTCCTCACCCCTTTCAACGTGGCCCCTAGCCCCAATCTCAGCCAGAAGAAGAATATTTGCGACGAAATCGATGCTCAGCAGGATAAGGTCCACGAGGACCCCGAGCAGCCCGACAAGTCTAGCATGAGCTGCAATCAGATATGGTACGCTCAACAGATATCCGCCGTCATTGAACGTCATGCTAATACGTTGAACAGGGAGAAGTTGCAAGCATGTCCGAACGCTCAGAGTGGCGAGTTTGATCTCGACGCTCTCTGCTCAGATCTCACAAAGAAGGCTAAGTGCTCTGGCAATGGTCCCGTGGTCGGTGAAGCAGATTTCAACACTATCCTGAAAAAGTACATGGGCGGCAAAGACGCGTCCTGCGTTGCGTCCAAGCTGGGTATCGAGGTCGAAAAGGCAACATAACTGGCCAGGAGATGCCAACGTGTCGCTACACTGCTACGGTCTTGACGACGGCGCTACATGGTGTACAATCTCAAGGGAAACATGACGGAATGGAAACTATACCAGAACAGGATACGGCGTATAATTGCTTGTTTGTCCGGTTGACGCCGAGTGACGATCCCGCTCCAAGGCGAGGAGACAATTTGTTGGAAGTTGCAGTACTCCCAGTTTGAGAGTCAGGAGAGGTTGATGTTTACGGGAACACGTGCTATTGCCAATGTACCATTGCTATGCATTTACAGGTTGCGATTATTTCGGTCTAGATATTATGTCTTCAGGGTCAGTAGGCGCTGTTGGTTCACGTTCAAACTCATGAACGCGCTCCAGCATCGGCAGCTACAATAACATGAAACTCCAATACGAGATATTCACTACCTGCTTGATCCATGGTTCGAAGCTTGTGTCCGAGATTGAAAGTCAACACGGCGCTGCGCGATGCTCGAAAATGAGCAATCTGCCGTCGGCTCCCACATTGCATGTATAGGTCCGAAGCTGACATCGGGCGTAAGGCACTTTGCCATCCGGAGCAGGCTCGGACAATTCTGTTGCTGCGTTATCGGCGTAGCACATCACTATGAATCCGGGTCTTACCAAATGATTAACCCAATCTTACAAGGCCATAGCAACAACGTTAACAGTTCATCAATTGTCAATCCTGGGGCGCGAAAGGCCGAAGCGCGCTTGAGAACGTGACTAACGATCTTCACGGTCGCGATCTTCGGCTGACCGGCTCTGAATTGTGGTCCCGGTACTTGATCGTATATCTGTGCAGCATTACAAATGTCGTGCTTTATTGATCTAGAGTGGACGGAGGCCAGCTGAAGAAGATATAGATATAAGTCGGTTGGACATGGAACTCATTAGACACCTCATCACCGAGGCATTACGACACAAGGCCATTAAAGAGATTCTTGATCACCAAACTCGAAGCGCGACCTGACGTTGTGATTGTGATCGAGGACTGCGACAGCACTGGCTTATTCCCGATCTCGCAGGCTTCGGTGACGTACCTGACGAAAGCGGGTCGACCGATATACCCGTCATCAAAAATTTGAGA
Source organism: Sarocladiaceae sp. CBMAI 1973 (assembly GCA_021347865.1). Taxonomy (NCBI): domain Eukaryota; kingdom Fungi; phylum Ascomycota; class Sordariomycetes; order Hypocreales; family Sarocladiaceae; species Sarocladiaceae sp. CBMAI 1973. The sequence continues at coordinate 40,621 of WNLN01000148.1, forward strand.
AGGACTTTGATTGCGAAGGACTTCGGGGGTCATTTTGACCGTTCACCACGCCAGACTTTCCATTTCTCATCTTATTGATCATATTGCTTGATCGCGGAAAGTCATGGATCGCGACATTGAGAAAGCCGCGCCAGAGCGTCGCGAAGCACGCGAAGGAACCGAAGGCTCGGCAGGGGTTCTGGAGCCGAGACGTACCACAGACGGTACCAAATCGAGGTTATCAACGAATTGTCAACAAGGAGAGACGCCCAATGACACGCAAGGCAATGCTGGTGATGGCAGCGAAGACTCAGCGTCGCCTCAGGCTGATCCGAAGTCATTCGAGGTCGGATGGGATGGCGGCGATGATGACCCAGACTGTCCCCGGAGCTTCAACACTGCAAGGAAGTGGCTGATCGTCATCATTGTATCAAGTTGTGGTTTCTGTGTGTAAGTACACAATTCTGTCTTACTGAGTCTCAAAACTGTCCAGGATTGGAACAAATTGAGACCTTGGTCATCGCCTTTTACTCACACAGCTTCACAGGACTGCCGCCAGTTCGGCCTACACTTCCACATATATCTCTATGGAGTCTGACTTCAACAACTCTCGTATAGTCTCCGTTCTTGGTCTGTCGACGTATGTTATGGGTATCGCTGTCGGTCCCATGTTCCTCAGTCCCCTGAGCGAGTTCTACGGCCGTCGCCCCATCTACCTCGTCTCATTCCTCCTCTTCGTTATTTGGATGATCCCTCAGGCTGTGGCTCACAACATCGCCACCGTTATTGTGACAAGATTCTTCCCTGGAGCTGCTGGTAGTGCGTTTTTGGCGGTCGCTGGTGGCACTGTGGGAGACCTGTTCGCTCGCGAGCAGTTGCAGGCGCCGATGAGTATCTTCACGATGGCGCCGTTCCTGGCACCCGCTATCGGACCGATGCTGGGCGGTTTTATCAGCTACAACGTGAGCTGGAGATGGGTGCACTATGTGATGATTATCTGGGGTGGCGCATTATATGTCTGCCTCGTCTTCCTCGTCCCGGAAACATACCGTAAGTTTGCTCAAAAGCCTCTCGCTGAAGTCACTTTGGGTAATATGCTAACCTTGAGATTAAGATCCAATTCTCATCAAGAAGAAAGCTATAAGACTACGCAAGGAAACAGGCGACGAACGTTATCATGCACCGAACGAAAAAGAGGATAAATCCGTCGCTTCAGCCATTCTCAACTCCCTTAAGCGGCCATTCCAACTGCTCATCTTCGAGTACATGGTTCTCAGCCTTTGCTTGTACTCTGCGATCCTTCTCGGCACCCTATACCTATTCTTTGGGGCTTTCCCCCTTGTTTTCGGCACAAATCACGGCTTTAACCTGTGGCAAATCGGACTCTCATTCATGGGCATCTGTGTGGGCATGGTCTTGACGCTGGGTCTGGACCCTGTTTGGCATCGTATCAGGAGTAAACTGACAAGGGAGCTCGAGGAGAAGACCGGTATCGAGGGTGCAAGCGAGCCAGAGTTCCGGCTGCCGCCTGCTATTCTTGGCTCATTCTTCGTCCCTATTGGCATCTTCATGTTTGGATGGACATCGTATTCATCTATCCACTGGATCGTACCGATCATTGGCTCTGGTATTTTTGGCGCTGGGTAAGTCAATTCTCTCGCCTCCCTGCTATCACCTCATTGGGGTCACGAGCCTTCCCCTGTCCCGAAGGATTTGAAGGAGCACGGCATACTGGGCGGCTTTCAATGATCTCAGGATTGTCCGAACATGATTCGGCCCCTGCAGTTCCTCAATGTTGTGCTCCGTCTTCAATCCTGCTTCAGGCCTTGGATCTCCCCTTTGCCATTGGTTTGGTCAATACGGCTAGCTGCAGGCCCACAGGGGTTAGCCCCGGCTTGGTCAGGATCCGGGCTTTATGTCAATACTTTGTCATGATCTACGCGGGAACATGCAGTTGCTGACGATGTATTTCCGTGACACAGGACGATTCTGATCTTCACAGGAGTGTTGACGTTCCTGGTAAGTGCACCGCAAGTTATTCGGCCAACGAAGTCGAAGTGGCTAATGATCAACGTAGGTGGATGCGTATCCAACGTATGCTGCCAGCGCAATTGCAGCTAATGCATTTGTTCGCTGTGCCTTTGCCGGTGAGTGCACGCGTAGAACATTTGGGCAACTAATTTGGGCATGCGATTGACAACTCATACAGCTGCCTTTCCCTTGTTTGGAAACCAAATGTACAACCAGCTTGGCTACCCGTGGGCGTCTTCACTGCTAGCCTTCCTGACTTTAGCCATGCTTCCCTTCCCGTACCTATTCTTCAAGTACGGCAAGTCTATTAGAGCACGCAGTAGCTATGCTAAGTCATGAGCTCGGCGATGTGCCTCGAAACCTCCCCCGCCAACCACCAGCTCAGTGCCAATCCCAAGATGGGAGCCCGGGCCGGCTTCGCAACCCTCAGGCCCAGAGCGCGATTGCGAAGATCGTGCAAACACCGAGCAGCCACTTTGTTATCAATTCGGATGAGGCGCCGCCCTACAGTATCACACAACAGCCTAGCCTCACCTGCACGGCGCTCCATAATACGAAGGACATTGTCACCTGAGGCAAGATCGCAGGAACAAGTCACACCGCCGGCTTTGACTCAGATCTGTCTATGTGTGCACAGCCAGCATGTCGTCCAGATTCATTTGAGCTGGCATCGCTCTTAGACACTGTGCACAGTGTGTCTCTGCCCAACGTCTAGACGTGCCAAGGACATATCAGGTGCCTGACCTTGGCCCTAGTCAGGGCAACCAAACCAAAAGACCGATTGGCTGACGCGATGCACAAGCACTGGCGATCAGCTGCAGGGATCGCAAGAGCCAGGAGTCTCGAGGACTGGAGGAAACCCTTGTGAGGGGCCGATTGTGAGGTTGGGGGTCATCGGGCAGGGGACCGGTGAGGCAATAGATTTAGAACAGGGTTGACCGTGATTAGACACGGCTTTCCTGAATGGCATTACTTGCGGATCCATCGTGTCTCGCGGATGCAGTGCCATGCAGGTCACGAGAGACATGCAGCGGAGGATTAACCACATAGCGAGCCGTCCAACGCAGAAGCCACGCCTAGTGTCTGGTCAATTCTTCCAACCTATCCCTGGGTCATGGATGAAGAGCTCATTCCTTGTTTGTGACAACCAAGCATAACGAATATCCCCACACCTACTGTCCAGTATGAGCGCGATTCTTCGTGAAAACGGCCGCTGGAGACCTGCACGCGTCCAAGCTTACCATAGCAGAGGGCGTAGACACCCATGTCCGTGCGGCTGGATAGACGGTCACGATCTGCATTCAAGCGTGACGCCTACACACAGTTGATCCAATCGGAGCCTCAGTGGATAACAGCCCATCCATTCAAAAGCCAGCTTAACTTTGCTGCCTATCACCCTAATCTGAGCAGCATTCAATAAACAACTTTTGGCGCTCCATCAACCTGCTGTATCTTGCCTTGCCGCGTGCGGCTGCGTCCTGTCTTTACTTCTTGCCCGCCCCGCCTCAATATCGACAACGTCGCGTGGATGGTGGGTATGGGCGGCGACGAGGCGCGGCCCGGTCTCATGTCTAAGCTTGGGCAGGCCGGTGGTAGGTCCGCGAGACTTTGCTTTTCTTTGTCTCTGCTGCCATGTGCATCTAACAGTCTTGCTCCATGGACGGGCATTCGGCAGTGTCAAAAGAAAGAAGGTGTGCGCGGCATGCAATGTGATGAGCGGGCCGGTCGCCAGTGGCTCGGGTATCGCTTGCAGGAGTGCATGTAGGTGATGGATCACGGAGGACAAGACCAGATTCAGCGTCTGTAGGTGATAGGGATATACGCCAGTACTGTACACAGTACATGAGCCATGGTGACAGGATTGAACTTCTCCTGGGGCTGCCTCGTCGCGTACACGAGTATCTCTAGCTCGTAAGATATGTTGCTTGTGGTTGAGTTGTACTTTACTTCTGATGCAAGGTTCCTTTGTGTCCTCTCTGGGTCCTGCCTCCTTTCTCTTCCCCCTGACCAACGATCAATGCCATTGTGCCTGACGGACGATTGCACATGAGAGAACTAGCAATTGGTTATTCTCGGTGGAGTCTTGCGATGGCAATAGTTCTCTTTTTAAAAGACGGTGTGGCGGCTACATGACCTTGCATTTCAGCCAGGCAGGGTGCCGAGCGAGAAGCAGCCTCGCGGTCATCGACATGCAGTTAGTCGACTGAGAATCTACAACCCCGGCATAACCTGACAGCCGAGCACAATCGTTTCAGTGGCCATCATGAAATTCATTTGTCACCCCAGTGTCAACCTCTCTGATGTTGACATTTCCGTGACAGGCTGTATCCATCCAGCACGTAATGGTGTAAGTGGTGTAAGCCAATCAGGGTGAGCCAATTCGGTTATGTCATCGGTCACCAGGGCGCTGAGGTAATGGTCCCACTACCGGGTAGCCGAAAGCAGCTCCGTTGCTCCGCTTCAAGGCGTCCACCCCTCTCTACGTCCCCCGCCCCGGCTACTCCAGGCTCGTTGGTGCCCGCTGCGCCCATCACCAGGACCCCGCAGATCCTCCCCTGCGGCGCGCTTCTTCAGTGGGCGCAGGTCCCCTCATTAGCGCAAGGCGTCGCTTTCTACAGTGGGTATCTAGCTGCAGCTGCACTGCAATTCTTGCTGTGATCCAAATCGGCGTCGGCATTCCCAAAAACCCCAAATCCTTGACTACCCGTCCTCCTCTGTTTTGTCACCAGCCAGCCAACAACAGACCAATCTCCCCTCTACGACCTGCAGCACATTCGGCCCATTTGCCTGCGGCTATTCTGCAGCTCATCTTCGGTACCGACGATCGTTCGGCTTCACTCAATGGGCACGTCATAGCTCTACCTCGATCCCTTCGTCCCCAACTCGGCTTTACTCCTCTGCCTTGCGTACCGTTGCCCAGCGTCGCATACCTGGCAACCACCTCGGCAACCTCAAAAATAGATATCTTTCTGCTGTGTGCTCCTGCACTCCTTGCCGGTACCGTTCCTCGATGCGCCCTGGTTACATGGCGCACGGGTAGCTGCACCCTCGTGCGAAGCTCACGCCCATCCAGTACGAAGTGGCCTAACGGCAGAGCCCTGTGAAAGCCAGGCAAAGAAGTCTACAGCCTCACACCGAAAGAGAGCTCTGGCCCTTGTTCAGGCGTCAAAATAGTCCACTTCAATTGCTACGACAGCGCCTACTTCACGCGGCTGCCGCCACCGAGTACCATATACGCGCGCTGAACCCTGGTCATATGCTCCTGTGGCTCGCAAGCTGGCCTGGACTCGACACTACCGGCATCATATTCCTTGTTCATCCCACGGCCAGGGCGTGTAAGCCACCGAACTAGAACACAGACCGCTCCAACGCCGCCCACGCTCTGCTGTCACACCCCAACTGACGGGCACTGTATCACCCATCTCCCAGCTGCTTGGCCTAGCCCTGGGAACAATACGAGCCGACTACACACCTACTGTCTCTTCTTTTGGCAGCACTTCCGTCTTCATTGCGGAGGCTTACAGGTCCAGCCCATCTGCAGCTTCTACAGACACCCTGTCCAGGCTCCTTGGCTTAGTTCCTGGCTCTTCGACACCTGATCTGTCTGCACAAGACCGTCATATTGGATCGACAGCTGCTGATACCCTTTGTTGGCCCTATCAGAAGACAGTTGTGTCAACGCTGGCTTGGCCTGCTTCGTTCTGAGGACAGCTTCAAAGCCACAGTGGAGCCATCTGTCCTCTAAAAACAAGCCCTGCGCTTTGGTACTACCGAGGCGCTCTTGAGGCCTGCTCTTGTGGTCTTGGGTTAAGGCTTGCTCTTCAGGAGCAAACAGGAAGGGCGGTAGGTAGATCCTGAAGCCGGTCTTTGCATTGGCCGTGCCACTCACACCTAATCTCTCGCTCTTTTGGGTGACGAAGAAGGCATCAGCGCCGTAGTGGTGCGGTGTGTGGGGAGAAGGCCCAATTTCCTTGGAAGAGACCAACAAGCCATCTCCGGGGCTTGATCTGGCGTCGACGCACACGCGAAAGTGAGGAGGGGCTGACAACCTTGTTCCTTGAACCTATATAAGATCAGATACGATGCCGGACGTTAAAGACGAGAACGGCGCTGAGGTCTCAGACGCCATGTCCGACAACGACGACGGCTCTGACACCTACGCCAACGATCAAGACAAGATGGGCGAGAGCAGCAACGGCGACGGTGCTGGTCAGCCTAAGAAGAAGTATGATCCAAAGGATCCTCATCGGCCTCGGAGAAAGAAGGCACGGAGGGCTTGCTATGCTTGCCAAAGGGCCCATTTGACGTGTGGTAAGTCTAGTCCGATCCTCTTTGTGCAACGTGACAGCGCCCAGAGGTGCATGAACCGTTTGCTTTCGGTTTGTTTGCAAGACATGTCAAACTGACGGCATGGATCAGGGGACGAACGGCCTTGCAAACGTTGCGTTAAGCGCGGACTTGCGGACGCATGTCAGGACGGCGTGCGCAAGAAAGCCAAGTACCTGCACGATGCACCTCCGGAGGCTCTCCGTCCGGTTCTTGGGCCGACATGGGATCCTTCAACTGGCACGAACAGACCGCCAGCACAACGGCAGAACTCTTCAGCATCAGACAACATGTCGACGCCGTCGAGTAACTTCTTTTCACAGAGTAGTGCGCCGGCCTTTCCAGTATACAGCGGCGGTACTCAAGGCTCGGTTGGCGTGCCGGAAAACATGAACTTCAACCCGCAAGCATCGCCTGTATCACCCGGATTTCAAGGGAACCCGGCAGTCACGCAGCCTCAGATGGGTAACATGTTACCGCCGAATAATATGGATTTCAATGCTCTGTTCGACCCGAGCAACCCGGCACTTTACAACTTTGATCTCGAGGGCCTCAATTTCGGCAGTCAGTACGCTGGCTGGGAGTTTGGTATTCTGAACAAGATGACCATCGGAGCTGAGACGCCACCACGGGAGAACTCATTAGCACAAACGCCGACGACTGAAGCGAACTACGCCGCCATGTTTGGCAATGGCAATAACGGAAACGGGCAGCCCTTTGAAAACAGCAGCATGATGACCGACTTCTCCGGGGTGGATCAGAACTCCAGCCTGTATAGTCAAGGCAACCTCCAGCACGGGTTGCCGCATGCCTATGCGATTGCTGCCGGCCCCACAAGCCTGGCGAGCCCCAGCACGGAAGCAACATCAAGTCCGCAGCCCGGGGTTGGCATTGACGGATCACCAAAGCCCGGTGTCTTTGGTGGCATGGCAGGAGTCTCCACGGCACCAAAAGTCAAGTCCAAGAACATCAAGCCTGGGCAGTCGATCATGAACAAAACCCAGCGCGATTCGGCAAAGATCTACGAAAGCGTTACAGAGCCGTATCCTTACACAGACGGATTCCACAACATGATCGCGGTACTAAGGAGCCGCCTGCCGATCAACAAGCTGCTCAAGATCGCCATGGCACTGGGAGAAATTCGTCCCTCGTTCATCGCGTGTACCAAAGACCTGACGAGAGAGGATCTGGTCTTCATGGAAAAATGCTTCCAGCGGACATTGGTCGAGTTCGACGACTTCCTTCAGCACTGCGCTGCGCCGACGGTAGTTTGCCGAAGATCAGGTGAAGTCGTTGCGGCAAATAAAGAGTTCACTGCTCTCACGGGTTGGACGAAGAACGTCCTACTCGGCAAGGAGCCGAATCGAAATGTATACACCCCTACAGTTTCAGCGCCTGCATCAACGGACGGTGATGCGCGATCAGGGGCTACGACCCCGCGTGCGAAGAAGGTCGGACTCGAGGCAACTCCTGAGCGGCCGCAGCCGGTTTTCCTTGCTGAGCTCATGGACGACGACACAGCTGTGGACTTTTACCGCGACTACTCGTCACTTGCGTTTGAAGACAGTCGTGGTAAGGTCCAACGCAGTGGCCGCGTCATGAAGTACCGCACCCAGGACATGATTGATGCGAAGGCGGCACAAGGTCCGCAAAAGGACCCACGAACAGGCGGTATCCTGAGCAACCGTGTGACACGCATCGACGGTGATCTGGGCATCTCGCAGATCGAGAAGGACGGCAAGGTGCACTGTTCTTACTGCTGGACGATAAAGCGCGATGTGTTTGATATACCCATGATGATCATCATCAACGTAAGTACTTCAAACGGCAATTTGCCAGCAGGCCTGAGGTGTACAACATCGCTAACCTTATTTACAACAGTTCTTGCCAAGGTTTTACCCCAATGAGGAGCCTCAGGCAGTGTAATCGAAGAGTCAGCTCACGCTGAGCCTGCGTGCATGGAGATGTTGAGGGACTTTCTTAATGGTTCACAGATAGCGGAGGAAAGACTTGGGGATACAGGTCCCTACTCACGGCTCTAACAAAGGCGATACGGTGCATAATACTGGATTCATCGGAACCGGCATGGGCATGGGTATTCATGGTCAAGGGGTCCAGATAACATATACGTAGAAGATGGAACGTGGCGGCCCAGAAAGGGGTTGGGGCGATATATTCGAGATACCAGGTTCTGCGAGACAGAACATGAATTGCATTATTTGAGTCAAAACTGTTCTATTTGGCCTTCACATCGTCTTAGTGTATTGCCGCCCCGAGTTCTGATGTGACAACTATGAGATATTTTAGCTGCTCGTCTCCAACGGCCTGGTCAGCCATGCAACGTCCAACTTTCCATCCACTTCCCCATCGACGACGACTCCCTTGGCCGGTGCCCAGCCTTCTCTCCTCAAACTGTTCTTCGCAACCTCACAATCGAAGTTGATGTCCTCGACAAGCGCCTCAAGGGTGGTGTAATCCAACTCCTTGCGGATAAAGCCCAGGAGGAGAAGACGCATGTGCGCGCCATAAAAGTCCGCGGGAAACTTGTGCAGGATGTGAACTTCTGCGGAGCGGACTGTGTTCTTGTAGAAGGGGTTGTAGCCGATGGACATGACCATTGGGTAGGTTGCGAAGGATGTGGTGGTGGATGTTGAGTCAGAGGGTGGGGGAGGGGACAGTGAGGCGTAGCCGAAGTAGACTCCTGAGTCAATGTCTGCGATCCAGGGAGTGAGTTTCTCGTCAACTGGCAGGTTGGCGGTTGGGATGCCGAGCTGGTAGATGCGTGAGTTTCACGGACTGGATACATAGAATAAGGTGTTTGGCCTTCTTTCGCTTACCTCTTTGGAACCACGACCGAAGCCGGAGATAACTTTGCCTTCCATCTTGAAAGGGAAGGGAGCCTCTGGGCCGGCGTCTGAGCCGACGATGCTGGGGCGGTCCGGCATGGTGAAGATGAGGCTCTTGGCGATGAAAGTGCGTGAAGGCCGGCTCGGGTCACCAGAGTGCAATTGCAAGCCAGGAGTTCTTGTCCAAACCAGTAGTTGAGATGGATATCTTCGTCTGCGATGCTATGAGGAACTTGATGTCTATTGTGGATTTGTGGTTGAGTAATGAAGGTGAGACTGGGTGAGATAAGAAAGTCGACGCCGATGATTCACTGGGTGGGTGGCTTTCCAGAAATGAAGGGTTTCCGTCGTCGGCTTCTAGCTCCCGCTCGTGCTTGTAGTGGCGGCGGCGGGGTTTCTGACTGTTCCGAGCTCCGCCGATTGTACTCAACCGCCATGGATGACAGCATCGGGTGTGGGCAAGTAGGGGCGTCCTTCAATTATTCACTGATTCGATACTTTGTACGTGCTCAATTGCTGTCATGCCGATTCAAGAGCAACGGTAGGTAGTGCAGTTGCTGTCTTGGCCCTCCAAGGCTCTTCCATCTGAAGCGTGGCGATGGCGTCACATGGGCTATGGTGGATACGGATATGGATCTGGCTCATTGTTGAAGACAAACATTACTTCTCTTGAAGTCTGTGTATTCAAGTGCCGCCAAAATTATTTGCTCTGTGTGGTGATTGCCCTGGCGGTGATAGCCTAAACCCCATCCCACGGTCATGCTGACAGTCAGCATTGTCAGGTCATCTGGGTAGGGTCGCATCCGTGTCCTAGACACAACTGTGCCTGTTTCAGTCGCAATAATCCAAGTCCTTCTCTGTTCGTTCAGCCCCTCTTTGGACTTCACCTCTCAAATGCCGACAGCGAGTTGTTGGTCGAATACCTTGAGTTCAATCCCGTTGAGAACAAGGCACATCGCACGACAGGAGTGGAACATTTGTACCATAATCACTGAGCAGAAAAGATGAGATTGACATGAGAGGGTATAGCAAGCACGGTCAGAACGTCGAAAGCACCAAACGCCAGAATATCCTCCGAATATCCATCTTCTTCCTCTGAGGTAGTACAACATCGCTATACCTCATGATGATTGGCGATAGTGCCACACTCACTTGGCCTCGGGAGCCGGCTCGTCCTTCCACTCATCGCGTCCCAGCTTGATGATATCGGGCTGCTCAATCGTCCAGTACTTGTTTGGAGCCTTGCCTTCCGCCGCGATCTTCAATGCGGCAGCTGCTGCCCTGCCAACGACTTCACCCTCAACCGAGAGCTTGTCCTTGATGCCAATGAAGTCCAGGCTGCGGAAGGCACTCTGCATGACACCATCACCAGTCCTATGCTTATCACGGTCACCCAAGAGTGCCCCTGGACGGAGCACGATGGCCTGCTCGAAGCCAAGATCCCGAATCGCGTCCTCGACACCGTTCTTCATCTTGCTGTAGGGCACGAAGCCACTAAGGAGCCCACGAGTACCACCACTGGACACGAAAACGAAAGTCTTCGCGCCAGCCTCCTTCGCAGCCTTCGCCAGCTCAATGTTCAGGTCGTGGTCGATCTTCCACTGATTCGCGATGCCGCCGGCTTGAACGCGGGTGGTGCCGACGGCGGAGATGATTGTGTCGGGCTTGGGAGTGACGGTGGCGATGGAGGGCGCCCATTTCGTGGTATCGGCTTCGAGGATGGTTGTAAGGTTCGCGGCTGTGGTGGATGGTTCGCGGCGGGAGATGGTGGTGACGGGGATGGTTGGACGAGTTGTGAGGAGGGTGCTGAGGATGTGGGAGCCAGTGAGGCCGGTCGAGCCGAAGATGAGGGTCGACGAAGGAGCTGCCATGATGAGGACTGTTTGATGTACACTTGTGCTGGTCGAAGCTGTGGTGTATCTTGAAATGTGTCGAGGTGCTGCAGAACGAAGGTCTTTGTGGCTGCTTTTGGGGTGTCACGACTGCACGATTGTTGGTGACGGACTTGCGGAGTTTGGAGCTTCGAGGAGTGGTGATGTCGAGAAGGAATGCAATTGGATGGAAAACAGGAGCTGCCTCGAAGTGTCGAGATGCCTCGGCACTCGATTTCTAGCGGATTTTGGGGTTTGGGTTTTGTTTCAATTTGGAGTGGGACGACGTCACTATTCGCCCACTGGAGGGAAGGAAGCACCGCTACTCAACGACATCACGGGCTACGGTGCACCAGCGACCAATACAGTCCAACATTGAATTGAGGATCACAATATTATCTCGCAAGACTCTCTCATCTCGGCATGACCCATTCAGATGCTTCTTGAACAGAAATATCACCGCAAATCTCAATGCTATGTAGGGTCCCCACGCACAGCTCGCCATACACTCATGGCGTTACCATCGTCGCGAATGGCATCATTGCTAAGTCTCACCAAGGCCACCATGGATCTCTCATAAAACGATGGTCTAACATGTAAGTCACAGTTGATAAGGAGAACATATTTAACAATCATTCATGTATTTAAAGTATTTCGCTAGAACGCCAGACGTGATGTTACATGTGATGCAGCCCAATCGACTGTGGTATCGTACATCCAACCACCAAACTCATGATGCGACACGTATGTTCTGACGTGAGATTGTGTCGTTTTCAGCCGATGAAGAGGGAATTTCTTCTTGAGACTCTTGCAATTCCTCAAATGGAGAAGCGGAACTTGGGGCTTCTCTCGCCCATCGCCTCGACCTCGATATCAGTCTTGCCCTCAAGCAGATGATCATGAAGACCTTGGTCCCTTTGCTTGTTCTGCCTCTTGAAGTGCCAGTGCAGAAGAATGTTCAGGCCAAGAGATAGGACGAGCATTCCGATACTCGCACCATAGCCGGGGCGGTATGTGGGTGCCTCAGAGCTGGAAAACAGGAAAGGCGACATGACACCGGATGCGTTACCGATAGTGAGATGCAGACCAGTCGAGACGGCTCGCTTGCCGTAGCGTGGATTGTTGGATGGGACCCATGCGAAGGAGATGCCTGATGAGACGAAAATGCCGATGGACACGAAGAAGCATCCTGCGTAGGAGACTTCGTTGCCAGCATTGGCGATGAGCATGGAGTAGCCGAGAATGGCAGAGCAAATGCTGCCCATGACGAAGTAACCACGACGCTGAGTTTTGTCACTGACGCGAGCGCAGATGACATAGACGATGGCACCGACAGCGTAGACAGGAGCAGTCATGGCCTGCACCTCAGCCTCGTTCCACTGACCCATACCATCGATGATGGTGGGCAGGAACACGACGAAGGAGTACAACATAGCTAGAGTAGGGAACAGAGCAAAGCAGTAAGCCCAGGTGGTCCAGTCCTTGAGTGCATCGATGGCATCGGCCTTCACCATGTTTCGGAGGTTGTGGGCACGACCACTCTGCGACTCTTGAATGCGCACAAGATTCGCGCGATCCTCGTCGGTCAAGAACTTGGCAGTCTCAGGGCTGTTGGGCAACACCAGCGGCATGACCATTCCTGTAAGGATGGTAGGAGCACCGTTGATGAGAATGATCCAACGCCACGCGCGCCATCCACGCTCTCCATCGAGATCGCTGATACCGTACGAGACGAGACCACCAGCGAAGCCCGCAATGGCGGCGGTAGAGAAAAAGAAGGCAACGCGCAGCGCGAGATCCCTTCGTGAGTAAAAGGTGCTAAGATACAAAACGACGCCAGGAAAGAAGCCAGCCTCGAACAGTCCGAGAAGGAGTCGACAGGCCACAAGGGCACCGAAGGATTGGACGAAGGCGCTGAAGGTGGCGACGAGACCCCAGCAGAAAGTGAGACCGGCGAGGTAGCGGCCTGGCTGGAGCTTCTTGATGATCATGTTGGACGGGGTTTCGAAAAGCTGTGTTACGGATCAGTATGTCGCCGTGAAAAGCTATGAGCTTATGTTGACTTACACAGTAGGTGATGAAGAGCACCGAGACAGCAATCTGGAACTGAGGGCCGTCAGGGTCCATGCCTAAATCCTCCTCGAGCCCAAAGAGTCTGGCGTTTCCAATGTTCACTATGCAGCACGGATTAGCGTCTCAGTTCCGTCGTGTCGTTTATACCAACAACTTACCTCGATCCATCATGTTCATGAGATACACCCACATGACCATGGGCACGATACGCTTGTCAATCTTGCGGATAATGCGACGCTCAGTTGCTCTGTCAACTTCTCCCAGTATCTGTGGCCCTTCTCCATTCTCTAGTCTGCTCTCTTCGGGTTTGTTGATGGAGTCTCTTGCTCTGCAGTCGGGCGAGGCATCGTTGTTATTGTTGTAGAAGGCTGGATCGACGGCGCGCTTCTCGCCATTGGGCAGAGTTGTGTCAGACATGGCTGAAATTGTGGCCTATGAATTATTCCTGTATGGATATCTTCTCTTCTTCTTTGCCTGTCTCCTGGTGCTGGTTGATGATGTATCGTTGAGAAGAGGACGCTGACCAAAGAGTAGGTCCAAATCTTGCACTAAGCCAAGAAATGAAGAAGAAGAAGGATGATCAAGCCAAGTGAATACAGAACAAGGGAAAGCAAAAGAGTATTGGCGATGACCAGGAGGTTATAAACAGACTCGTCGAGACAAGACGGGGTCTCCACGCTACAAGTCTCGGCATACGTTGTGACCCCTTCGATTGTGACCTGCGACCTCGGATACACCATCAGCCATAAAAATAAGTCCACTCTGACGAACATGGCTCGTGGAGAGCAAACAGCAGCATAAGCCATGATGAGACCCAGCATAAAAGCCCACACCATCACGCGCAACAGAACCACTTTCTCCCCCGACGATCCCAGGCCAAGAGCCGTACATCACCACCAGCAGTGCCGAGAGCGATGATCAAGCCCTCCATTAGTCTGTGGTTACTATCTGCCAAGTAAACACAAGCCAATCACGAGTATGCCGACCCCACGTCTACGACCCCAGCAACCGTACTTTTTAAGGTTAATTGACACCCGGCACTAGGCTTGGCATATGGAACCGGGGGGTCGTGCCCCATGGAGGCGGCGTCGACAACGTCATGGCGTCTTGAGGATCGGCAGAAATGGTGACATACCAGCCCACCGTTATGGGGGCTGGTGCTCCGTTTCCACAGTTTTCGTTTTGTGATTACGACGATATGATCCAACTTTTTGAGGTTTGGGAGGCTTTGCCGAGATGGGGTCTGGGGCTGATTGAGGGTTGTCGCGGGGTAAACACTTCCGCGTGATAGACTCGTCTCTTCAGGAATCCGGGCTTGATAATGGCTCAACTCGGAGAGAGTCGCTGAAACTGATGGTTTGAGTATTCTTCATATCGAATCCTGAGTTTCAAAAGAGGCAAGATACCGGGCTCCCTTTCCCAAACTCATCTTATTACAGACATTATTGGAAGAACTCGTGAGCAAGCAATATGATTAGAAATGAGTACTGTCAAGTTTTAGTAATGATACAAGTGCCGAGCTCACATCCACACATCCGTCATAGTGCCGTTAGCGGCCATGCGAGCTGAACTGCCATCGAGATGTCTGCAAAGCAACAGGAAAGCTATGCATGTATTGGACCCAGTCTCCATTACAACACAGGCTGTATCAGTACTCGATGACCAATAACATCCCACCTGTATAAACACATATCTCTTGCGTATTGTGAGAGTCCCCTGGACGTAATTGAGTCTTAAATTCTTCCCCCTTTTCGGGTACACGCTTGCAACAGCGGGCGTGGAGATGGCTAGACTCACACTTGGTTTCACATACGCAAGAGGCACTGATCCGCGTGATTATCTTCCATTCGAGCGTATATTTCCTCTAGCCTCGGGTCGGACCACCGGAGCTAAGCAGATCTTTCGTCCTGGCTTCCACATTGGGTTGGGTCCTCTTTTCATTCGGACCATACTGACATCGCAACAAAGACAAACATACTTGGGTCCTTCTTAATTGTTCACTAACGTCGTTCTGACAGTATCTGCTTGCTCGGGGAGACCAAGAGTCGAACTTGTATGTTGATCCAAATGAGTGGTGGCCATAAGGTAGCTTATGGTTCCTTTAGTATGGTCACTTCAAGTAAGATCCATAATCGCCTTCATGCACAGCCATACGCGAATACAATTCATTCTCCTAAAACTACAGTATAGATCACATTCCGTACATATGATACAGTGTCTGCTGTGACTTTCACTCCCACCGCAACGGGATATCCAGATCGCCTGTGATTCGGCTTTGTCAGTCATTGTTCAAGTGTATATACGGATATCAGACTCTTGTTGGACTCACAGTCAAACATCTTGGCCACCTCGTAAGTGTCTTCTCCCACAGTACACGTGATCACTTCGGTTGAGCCAGTGGGGAGGCATTGTCCCACATATTCGCCATTTCCATCCAGTACTTCATAGAATCGCTGCTTGTAACGGATATCTGAAAACGGTTGGATCAGTCAGCTTAGTCTTGCGAGCGACTCTCTCAAACAAATGTATCAACTCACTCAGACCCCCCTCGACACCTCCTTCAGAGTAGCGACCTTCAGTGCTAGTCTGGATGTTGGCAATGTCCCAGTCGACAACATTGACCGTGTCACTGCAGCCTTCGCAAGCAAAGTTGCCGGCACCACTCCCATCAGGGTTGACTAGCATTTTTCGGCCTGTAAGTCCACAGACATCGCTCTCTCCGGCATTCTGAGGGATGAGAGTTTGTCCACGGAAACCACCGTAGGCGAGATAACCAAGGTAAATGCTGAACAAGGACATTTTGAGAGACTGAAGGGTTTTGGAAGACTATTTGAGTAAATAGATGGTCGAGATGGCTTATGTTCAATGGGTGTTTGCGATAACCAAGTAGGTTTCTTGTCATTTATCAGGCTAATGAACAACGGACACCTACGACTTTATATACAACGATTGCCTGTTTTCTCAAGACAGTGGAAGGCCAATCTCTGATGTTCAGCACGACCAATCATCTGAATTGCAATAGGCACGTTGCGAGAGAAACATTTCTGACGTCATCAAGGCTATGAATCCTTCTCTCGAAGTCCTGACGATCGTGGCTGTAATGGAGACCGAACTGAGTAAGAAGACGGCTGGTAGCCATGAGCAACAGCGACTGTGTGAATTATGACAGCGATATCAAGGCGTCATTTAGAGTAGCAAAGATCGCGACTGAAGCCAAGCGTGTGATCGAAGCTCAAAGTCCTAGAGTTGGACCCTGTGAGGCCAATTGATGTAGGACTTACTAGATCAAATGTCCGAGAACATTTCGCTTTTGGTTGAATCAGGTTAGGGTTAGTATGAGTGTACCCGGGGAGGCCAGTGGCCTTTAAGCTGACTTCCACAAAATTGCGAGCCGCCAATGAATCATACACGTTCAATTTCCTTCTACCTCATGAGAGGCAGTCCAATGTATTTTAGCGACTGCTCATTCGATTTGTCGTGTCCACGTGGCTTACACTGCCTGAAAAGCAACACGGCCAAAGCTCCAAAGCCGCGACATCGCCTCACTGCCTGAACTACTCCAAACTCCAATTGACCCCACTTGGACAGCCTTGACGAACTCCCCTCCATCCTCATCGTCGCCATCTACCTACAAACACCTCCCTCGCTCGCATTCAGTCCTACCCCGACTTTTTAGTCCTCTTCTCCTTCTCCCACCGAAACCGAATCGCAACCTTCACCATGGCGACCCAATACGAGAGTAAGCTCAACGTCGTGCAGCTTCCGGACGCAAGCTTACCACCTCCCACAGTCGAGCACAACATCAAATTCACGGAGCCTCGTCGCGGCCGCCGCGTCGATATGGCCTCCTTCTTCAGCCTCCTCTCCCAAATTGCCGAGCCATCCTCCACATCCGCCGACCAACACAACAACGCCCACGCAACCCCCACCCCTGTCGACACCGCCGCCCTCTTCCGCCTCCTCCAAGACCAACTCCAGACCCTCCACTCCACATCCCCCGACGCCACAAACCGCGGGTTCCTCGAAGAACTCATCACGTCCCTCGAAGCAGATATTCATGACCCGCCTGCGAGATTGCAGGGTGTGTCGCAGGAGTTCGTGGATGCGCTGGATAGAGTGGATAGGAAGAGGTTGAGGAAGGATGATGATTGTGCGATCTGCAAGGTGCCGTACCTAGAGGATGAGTACTGCCTGGTCGTGGAGTTGCCGTGCAAGGGTGCGCATCAGTTTGATCTCGAGTGCGTTGGACCTTGGTTGAGGAGTAAGGGTACGTGTCCCATGTGCAGGCAGGAGATGGGGAAGAAGAAGGAGGTGCCTGTGGTTGAGGACGACGAGGAGAGCGATGGTGATATGATGTATGCATAAATAGAACAGAGGAGGCGTGGCGTTAAGGTGTTGTCATTTCAAAAGGTTCTCTATATTACAGCGCATCCAATGCGCGCGATCTAGCCAAAAGGTTGCAATACAACATCTTCAAGTAGCCTCGTGGCATTATGCCATCTTTTTAACCACCTTCTCGAGCTTTGCCTTCAAAGCTTCGTCCTCAACCTGTTCACCAAGTTCCGCAAATCTAGTCCTCCAGAATTGCCATCGCTCATCACTCAACCCCGGCTCACCCTCGAACTTGCTGCCGCCCTTGAGCATCCTCCTCTCCATGGGGTCAAGTTCTCCCATGCCTTTCTTCGCTCGCAAGACGTCACCGGCGTGCAGGATCCATTCGCTAGATGCCCACAGCTGACCGTCGCGATCGGCATTCGATGAAGCATCCTCCTCTAGGGCGCCACGGAGCTCCCAAATGGCGAAGTTGTTCCAGTCCTGAACGTTGTTTCCGAGCAAAAGTGCAGCGAAGGTGTTGAGTGAAGTCCATTCCGCAACTGCTTCACTGTCGGCCTTGTTGAAGTTTGGTCGCACTGTCTGGTCAGCTATTTGTTCAACAACAATGTGTCGTTAGAGTACTTACTATCCCATGCTTCCCTCATATTGGGACCCAAGAGGCCCAGATCTCCCCACATCTTACAATCTTGACCCCAAACCTTGGCGTCTTGCCTCTCCTTCGTTTGAAGTTTGCGCAGGGCGTCTGCCACAAGTTGTTGCCTAACATCGTCGGCGGGAATCTTCTTGACAGCCTTGATCAGGAAGCTCCATAGCGACCACAGAATGTCTGCGACCACATCGCCGTCGCCCTCCTTTGGTTGATAGTCGGCGGGGTAGAGCTTGTCGATATCGCCTGCTAGAGCCTCGGACGTCAGGGCAGTGGGAGCTGAGTCAAGGGCTGGCTGAAGAATGGCTGCAATCCTGGCTTCCAGGCTTTCCGGATCCTTCACCAACGGAGACAGATCAATCTTTGGGCGCGACGACATCTTGAGTCGAATGATTGATGAGTTGAGACGTCGATGGAGGGGTAACGAGGGATGGGACAGGCGTCGTGAGACTTTGTCTGTGGATCGCAGTATTTGCAAGTAAGGTACACTCGAGAAGGATGACGATATGCAGAAGCTTCTCAGGCACGTGGATAGACTACGAAGACGAGTGGCTGCGAGCATTCGGCAGTTGGATGTGATGATGATCGTCGAGCTTAGGCCGCATGAGCCACAAGCTGGAGGGACAGTGTGGCGGTTGAGGTGGTGGAGATGCAGTGACGTGGATGGTGCTGCAAGACGGTGGGCCTGGCGCTAGCCGTTGGTTCCTCCAGAGGACCCCTGAACCCCAACACACGGGGACGGGAAACACGGGAACAAGTAAAAATTAACGGTTTTTGACTTCATTCTAGTCAGGGTAGGTGAAGAGCTGCGCACCTGGACCTCGGCTTGACGTTCATATCTCATGCTTGGGATTTTGGCGAGTGCACTTACCTCAGCTCTGCTGCATCGCGATGACCCTGTCGTCTGGGGTTCAGTGATCGCGGTGAGCCTTGGAAGGGACGGACACTCCGGCAATGGCTCTCAAGCATGAGTCAACCAGATCGTATAAAACTTAATTTGAGCTTCAGATATCTTCATAATTGCCTACTGATACCAAAGATCAAGGGACTGAGACGATTGTACAACCTCTAATGTCATCAATCATATCCTTTTCCAGACACTATCCGCAGCATTCTCGGCCAGCAGAAGGACATCCCTTCGATCAGAAACTCTAATACTTGGTTAGCAGCGATTCATTTCCAAGCTAGCTTAGCCATAAATGGCATGCTAACGAATTCCTCAAATTCTTTGGTGCGAAAGCCTGCCACTAATCCAACCCTCCAGCACATTATTACCCTTCGCCAAGCATCTAAGACAGGCACATTCTTGACAATCTGAAGGATCAAAGTTCCACAGAAAAGGTCTTGCCACGTAGAGTCCCCCAGTCAAAGCTAGAAAACAGAGATGAAGGTACATGGGCGCTGACAGAAATGTTACTGTGTAGTGCGTCTATAGCTCATATAGTTTGGAACTTTAAGGATCATTTCTCGAGATCGGTCCACATCGGATAACACCCTTGTCCTAGCCTTTCGGACTGTCGAAGAGGCCAAGCCCCTGGGCTAAGCCAGGGGCACAGTGACATTGTCATGTCGCTGCTAGTGCCTGACCCTGACAGGTACCTTCAGCGCCATGATGTTTGTTGCAGATACCTTCTGCCCAGGTTCATAAGCCCGCCCACCTTCACTCCAACTTCACTTTGTGGCGTAATGTTGTCCCCTGAAAGTCCCCCGATCCTCCAGATCAAATCCTCCGTAGGACTTTTGACCACTTTACCACTCAAGGCCGTTGTCTGGCTACAACATGTTGCTGAGACCACTGTGATAGGTCCTTGGCATCCGGTACATTCGCAATCCCCGTGAGCAGGAGCTATCGATTCCTGGTATCCGCACTTGTAGACAGACATTCTCGACACCCTCCACTGTCGACCCTGACTGCTCTCCTACATCGCGTCGTATGGCTCGTTCCGTCTGCTTGACCTTTTCAAGCGCCCTCCATGGTACTTCTTCACTCTTCTCAGTCGCGCGCCCGCGATGGCTTCAGAACGATGAGTGAGCGGCTCTTGGCTTATCGTCGCCCGGCGCTGGTCGCTGTCAGCATTGCCATTGTGCTTTTGATCTTCGAGGCCTTCTACCTCTGGGGTGACTCTGTACGCTACCATATTAAATCCCGGGATTACACACGAACTAACCTCGATCTTCAACAGTGGTCTCCGAGAAATGCCTTCTCCTCAATCATTCCGGCAGTTGACAGACCGGCCGAGTCGATCAAAGCAGTGCCGACGACTACCGCGATCCCGAACGAGAAACCCGACTACATACCTACAACTCCGAAAGTCGATACGGACAAACAAGAACCGGGTGCGGCGGAGGAAGAAGAACAAAGTAACAATAGCGCACCCGTGCGGGTGCAAACCTCGGTCCCGGTCAAGACGTCCATGTTACATTACCTTCTACCAGCATCGAAACCCAACGACTTGTTCTGCGCCGTTGTCGCTTCCGCACTGGTCAACAGATACCCCGTTCCCTATGTCATCGGATGGAGAGGCGAGGGAAAATACAACGCTACAACAGCCCACTTCGCGAAGCTATACACTATTCAGCGATACCTGAATGACATGCCCATTGGTGGTGAGGACGACGATCTGATCGTTTTCGGAGATGGCCATGATGTCGTTGCACAGCTTCCGGCCGAGGTCATGATCGAGCGATACTTCGAAGTCGCCGCCGACGCGAATCGCAGACTGGCCGACAGATTTGGTATCAGTGTGGACGAGTTGCATGATCGAGGCCTAAAGCAAACCCTCTTCTGGGGCGCGGACAAGATGTGCTGGCCAAATTCGAAGGAGGCGCGGTGCTCTAAGATTCCGAATTCACATTTGCCGCAGAACATATTCGGCGCGAAGTCTGGGATGAGGGACTACGAGTATCGGGATGCGAAGTTCTTGAACTCTGGGTCTGTGATTGGTCCCATTGGAGATCTACGCAAATTCATCGATGCAGGCATTACGGAGATGGAGACGACTTTTGATGAGAACTACAAGTACAAGAACTCGGATCAGGTGTACCTTGCGCGCATATTCGGTCGCCAGGAGGTGTCGAGGACTGAGCAGATCAAGAAGGCCGCTATCGAAGACGACAAAGTTGTTGAGCCGGAGCCGGAGCCGGAATCGGAGAAGGTCGAAACAGTAGAAGGAGCCGAGGGCATCGAGTATTCGGAAGAGCTCGAAGAAGAGGATCCGACCGCAGCCGGCAACAAGTTGGACGAGACTGAAGGGCTTGGAGGGACCCGTAAGAAGAGGGCGGACTTTGTCAAGTCTGGGAAGCACAAAGCGGAAGTGGTTGAGTACCATTTGGCCATTGACTACGAATCTGCTTTCGTGCAAACGGGTTGCTACAATCACAAGTGGATGCGCATGTTACAGTACAACAACGAGGACCACTCCGCTACGATGGACGTCGATGTCATCGGTCATGGGGAACATTTCAAGCCAGAACGCATCCAAATGCCCGCCAATGTCTACAAGGCCTTTCGTCGCGTCTTCGACAGCTTGGGAGATGAGAGACCATCCACATCGGCACACAGCTGGATCGGCAGCCTCAAACTCGACACAAATGTCGTCACCAAAACAATCTTTGGCTTCTACCACGCAACGTGCAGCAAAAGGACTTTGCTCAAGGACTTCAAGACGTATTGGTTCCACCCTCAGATCAAGCCCCTGCTGAAGGCAGCTGCACGAACAACTAAGCAGGATGAGACAATCACGGATAAACTCATCGATGGGCGGAAATGGGTGTATAAGAAGTCATACCCATCGCTCGAGGAAGCAGTGACACAGCTTGGTGGTGTGTTCACCGACTTTGAAGATGAGGCTTTCATTCCTTACAAAGAGCTTTGCGGCGAACACCTGGGCGTGCTACAACCATAAGCTATGGTCCGTATGTCATACCAAGCAAATAATCATCTCACGGCGTATTGGGAAATGGCGTTCTGGTCTGGCTCTGAAACTGAGCAGGATATGGGAGGAGCAATTGTTGGAAAGCATTGACCTTCGCAATGGCGACATACAGTCTAGCCCTCTTATCCTATACTTCGAAATTATGCGATACCCATCTTCATGCCTCCATTGGCACAGACGACGCTTCCCGTGGTCCACCCTGCCTCCTCTGTGCACAACATCTCGATAGTGCCAGCAATCTCCTTTGTGAAGCCAGGCCGTCTCGCACCCATCTTCTCCCTGACGAGCGTATCGAACCTCTCCCTGTCCTTGTCACCCACCTCTTTCAGCACCTCCTCCTCTCCGTGGTACTCCGCCAGTGGTGCCGCGTCGACATAGGGCTGGTTGATCTTCCAGAACGTCTCGCCTGCTTCGGCGTACATGTCGCCCCATGCTGGACCCGGGTTCACGGCGTTGACGGTGGCGCGGGCGTTGAGCTCGCGAGACCAGGTTCGGGTCATCGCCTCGAGCGCTGCCTTGCTGCCGGCGTAGACGCTCTGACCGTGGTAGCCGATGGATGAGGAGACGGAGGAGACGTTGACGATGCGGCCTGAGCGGTCGTTGGGGAGGTACTGCTGCAGGGCTTGTGTGAGGAGAAGAGGGGCCAGAACGTTGACTGCATAGACGCGGTTGAACTCCTCCTCAAGAATAGGTCCATGGCGCTCATCGTTCAGGAACTGGTTCGAAGATACACCAGCGCAGTTGATGAGAATATCGACCTGCAGCTCGTTTTTGGAGCCCCATGACTTGTAGAAGTCCTTTGCTGCATTGACAACATTATCGGTTGTGCTGCTGGGGCGGGAAAGGTCGGCTTGGACGATTGCTGTGCGGATGTTGTGGCTCTGCTCAAAGTCCTTGCACATCTGTTCAGCTACTGCTTTGGAGCTGTCGGAGGTGTAGACTAGGAGGAGGTTGCATCCTTTGGCTGCCAGACGGACGGCTACAGCAGCGCCAATGCCTGTACTTTGTCAGTATGCTTGGATATGAAGGCGCAATGACAAAGTCTGAAAGTTGATGGTTACCTCTTGATCCTCCGGTGACGATACCGAGCTTCCCCTCGTAGGGTCGTGCAGACGCCATGATGTGAACGGTATAGCGATCGCTAGGTCGGTTTCTCAATAATGTGTCGAGTGTGTCAGAGGGGATTCCAGTAAAATTAGAGCTGAATTGGTCAAGTGAATATTGAGCATATGTTCTTGAAGAAGTTGAGACAGTCGCCACGTAGCTACCTTTTGGAGCTCCTACTTTACAGCGCCACTGGTGGTCACCCCACGGTAGCTTCGTCCACAGCTGCGTGGAGTGGGAGCGGGGAGCGAGACGAGACGCCGGCATCGCAGTCTCCACCCCGCGGCTCGGGGGCCACAAGAGAAAGCTGAATTGCTGTTTGTCTCTCTTTTTTGGCGCATCCTACTGGCGCGGTTCGAGGGCCAAAGCATGTTTCGAGCTGCTGTGGAGAGACCAGATACGAGATGGCTCTCGATTCTTTGATGGTGTCTGTAAATGCATGAGACGATGGTGTCAGATGCCAGTGATTGCGTACATCCCACGATTGCCTTCCTCTTTTTTCTTCTCTTTTTTTACCTGATTGATCTTTATGGCAGCCTTTTGCTGCACATGTCTGGCTGTATTGCAGCCTCATCGCCCGAGTTCTGCTGTGCAGTCGGTGGTATGCGATCATGCTACTCATCCACGGTCCTGCTGGAGCGTAGTCGTGAGTGAGAGCATCATAATCTGTCAACATGGCAACCATTCGGCTATGACCAAGATGCAGTGTTGAAAAAACAGACTATTCTGACCACGAGCCAATCTTCCGATGCGTTCATTCTATATCTTGACTTGTCGACCGTATATGTCTCTGATATATAGTCCCTGTATGATCCTATATCGTATATCATGTACCATCAGCAACTTCTCCTATTCTGTCTATCATCAGTCCAGCTCGTGTTCACCTCATTCAAGCTCAAGCAGCAGCCTTGCTCGGGCTATTCGCCGAGACAGTCAGATCAATGGCAAGATGTCCCGCCGGCGACCCAAACCTCAAAAACGCCTCCCCAAGGGTCGCAAACACCAACCCAGCATCCCCCCTCAACGTCGTACAAAAGTTCTTCGCCTTTCCAAAACACCCGCTCTTCTTCAAGAAGTCAATGCACCCGTAAATCTCATCCATGTGATGTCCAGAACCAAGCGGGTACAGGGAGAACTGCGCCGCGACGGTCTGGCCTGTGGTAGGAGCGTTGGCGACGTTGGCGAGTGCTTCCTCGATACGAGCTGGGATTGGTGTACCGTGTTCGCGGCCGGCGATGGGGGTGCACATGTCGTTTGATGGTTCGCCGGGGCAGCCGCGGGAGATGGTGGCGTGGAGGACGCAGTGGATGTTGTTGCGTGAGGCGGCGACGTGGAGGTCGCGCATGGCTGGGAAGAGGTCATCCGGAGGACCGACGATCAGAGTGGAAATGTCGTCGGTCTCGATGCGGGCCATGCGCTCCCGGTAGGGGTCCAGGGCGGAGATGCTACCGAGGATGATGTTGACGAAGTCATCCGCCATGGGATAGAGTGAAATCTGGGCGCCGGAGAACATGATGGCGGTAGAAGCTGATGAGAAGTGTGGAAAGTCTCGCTTGTGCTGATGAATTAAACGGATAGAATCACGGTATTCCGAGAGTCTAAGGTGTGTTAGGAAGAGGAATTCAGCACGCATGTGATGAGTGGTGAGGTGTTGAAAACGCCAAGACATGGAGATGAGCTGTTTATCACCCTGACTTTTCTCGCCATGACTAACCCTTAGGCCGAGCTCATTCACTACTATAACAACCGACACTTCCAATGCATGAAAAGTGATAATTTACGGGTCTCCCAGAGCAGGCATGCCTCTTACTTCATGAAAGTCATTGACGAAATTATCACCTCAATGCTCTCTGGTGGAGTGGTCTATAAGATCTCAAGCACTTCCCACAGGACGCCACCACCACCACTTCCAAGCTACCTTGTGAGATTTGTATCCAAATGCACTTTCTCAATCGTCTAGCTTAACAATTGCCTTGTGAGACGGCTTGCCAGTGACGCCGACGTGACACTTGAACACACGACCCTGGTACTTGGCCGACTCGGGGTACTTCTCCGGCTCTGGCTCCTTCTCGCTCGTAATGTACAAGTCTTCACCACCGAATGCTACGGCCTGGATTACACAAAGTTGGGTTAGTCAACAATCACATCGTTGATATTTCATGAAATGCGATGGCTCAGCAGGGCACGTACCGTGATGCACCTTGTGGGTAGCTTCACCTCAGCAGTCACCTCACCCTCGGGCGATATCCTGACAGCTTTCCATGCGCCCCAAACGGCAGTCCAGATATTCCCTTCAGCATCCTGTGCGTGACCGTCTGGCCCTGTACCTTCTTCTGTCTTGAAAAACACCCTCTTGTTGGAGATGGATCCAGTCTCAGCATCAAAGTCGTACTTGTATATGGCACAATCCTTCGTATCGGCAAGGTACAGAATCTTATCATCCTGTGACCAGCTCATGCCATTTGGAATGGTCATGCCTTCTTCCACCCGTTTGAGCGTCCCATCTAGATCG
Organism: Sarocladiaceae sp. CBMAI 1973; assembly: GCA_021347865.1. Taxonomy (NCBI): domain Eukaryota; kingdom Fungi; phylum Ascomycota; class Sordariomycetes; order Hypocreales; family Sarocladiaceae; species Sarocladiaceae sp. CBMAI 1973. The sequence continues at coordinate 66,279 of WNLN01000148.1, forward strand.
AGTCTGAACAGAACAGCTTCATGGACAAATGCCTGGTCAGCACTGCTTTCTGCACTCATGTCTCAAAAGCGTAAATGTTCTTACCTTCGGGCGCGAAAGGCGTGACTTCAGGATCGCACACTGCGCTCACCCAGAATCGTCCTTTACTGTCCACTGCTCCATCATTGGCCCTCATCTTCTCCTTCTTGCCATCTTTCAGTTCCTCTTCGGACCAGAACTGTGCCAGTGGCTTCGTTTTGCCACCATCCTTGCTTGAGATGCCCACGCCATACTTGCCACCGTAGATGAAGCTGTCGCTGTGGCCTGCGACCTCGCCGGTGAAACTACAGGCGCCTCATTAGCACCTCCATGCATGAAAACAATGAATCGCTTCGAGGACGTCATTGGATATGAAGCTTTCGACTTGACTGACGAGACAGAGTGGTCGTAGCTCAGCGTCTTGAGAGAGGATGGCCCTTCGCTCAAGTTGACCCGATAGACCTTGCTGTTGACAATATCCGTGAAGCGCAGCACGTTCGCCTCCTTCTCCCAGAACGGACCCTCGGACAGATCAAAGCTCTGGTCGATATAAGGCTAGAATGGTGTCAGTGCGGCTCTGCCTCGTGGGCGGATAAGCGTCCTAAAGGGCCTGCCATACCTCGGTGACCTCATACGTACGCATGATGTCGATTGTCGCACGAAAACGGTTCAAACGTGAATATTACGGCGCACTCTGGACAAATATCTCCTGAATCAGATCTTTTGTTCAAAGGTGTTTTGAGATGAGGAAATGTTTGTCTGCGAAAAGTGACGCGGTGACAGTGCGAACATCGGAGCTACATCATCGACGCACCACGTCCCCACCGAGATGTGAGATGAGGAAGTAGCCGCATCTGCAGCAAGAAACTTGCCTCAAACAGACTGAATATGCTCCAAGTCCACAGCATACCATCATCTTAAGACGCTGACACTAATCATCCAATTGCGACTTCATTCAGATGCATTGGAAATAGATATTCATGTCCATGTTGGTGGTTGCCCAGCAAGCACAAACGAAGTCCTCCCCAGATCGGTACAATAGCATACACGCCCGTGCATTTCCGCCTTTGAACGCCAAAATCATGCAATTGAAGTCATCTGATCCGTATTGGTACACCTCGGGCTCCTCCCCAAACTCGCTCTAAGCCTTCTTCGGGTCACCCTTCTTCTGCGCACTATGTCCCGAACTCTTCCCACCCTTCCTAACCTCCTCTCCCGGTCCCCTATCATTCCCACTCTTCTCATCTCCCCTCGGCTTGCTCAGCTTCTGGTTCGCACCGCTTCCCTCTAGACGGTTCCCAGCATTGTCGTCTGCAGCCTGGTGTGCTGCTTCAGGTGAGGTCTTATTGGGGTTGAAGGCGGCGTCCGGGTCTGCGCCGGCCACGTCCTGGTCACTGCCAGTCTTTGTATTCTCGGTTGAGCGAGGTTTGAGGGATTCGCGGTCTTGATCGTCTTTGTAGGGGAGGCGGAGGAGGGGAGTTGTGTGGTAGGGACGGACGATTGGGAGCCGTGAGGCGGGACGGAGGAGGGCGCGGAGAGAGGACATTGTAGAGGTTGGAGCTGTGAATGTGCTTGATGTAGTGTTCTAGTGGTACTTTTTTGCTGAGAGTCGTTGTTTGAATGTGCAATTGAAGTTGATAATGCAAAAGTGTGCCAGAGGGAGGAATTGGAAGGAGAAGCATCATCGAGATGACGCCGGGTGTCACCTCCGGTGTTTGACGTCATTGGCCCCGACCCCAGAATCACGCCTTCTCGCCCTAAGCATTACAGCTTCGGCCTTCTTTAACTTTGCAGTCTCATCTGGAACGACTCTATAGACATATGATGAAACAATTGATGGAATATGCATGTGGTTCACATGTATTGACTTGGAGATGTGTCTCGACTTACACCCAGCTGAGCTGAGCTGGTGAACGTACCCTGCATCATCTGACCCTCCACAATGTCCAACCCAACCACCACGCTTGTAAGCCATCACACAGACCAGCAGCTTGTTTTCTGGGTCACAGATATGCGTTGTACATTCAGAGGTCGGACAAATTATACTTGTCGAGCATGAGCCCAAGAAATTCGGCCTGCAGTGCACACCGAGTACCGAGGACGTGCCTGCGGACTTCAACATGGCTCGTATCTCGCTTAACCGCCATAAGTCCGCAGGCCAAAACATAGGATCCCCAGTGAGGGCTCACAACAAGCGAATGAACGTCAATACATTGTGAGAGCTTGATAGAACCTTGTCACACTATCCTGGTTCGATCACTTGTCTATAAAATGCCTTGATCTTCTTGTCTGTGAGTTGTCTTGACCATGAACATCCACGAGTATCACTCTCACACACGAAGCAACAATGACAACTCCATCCATTCTCCTCACTGGCATATCAGGCTACGTGTGAGTGATATCTTGCGTGCGGTTCCATGGTAGTATGCCATGGCTGACGAGAATACCTCTGCCTTCATCTAGTGGAGGCACAATTCTCACGTCTCTAGCCTCTGGTGAATATGCCTGGGCCAAAGACCTCAAGCTCTCGGCCCTCGTGCGGAATGAAGACCAAGCAGCTGTTGTTCGAGCTTCGGGCTTCAAGCCTGTTCTTCTGAGCAGCTATGATGACACCGAGGCTTGGACTGCCACTGCCAAAGACTTTGACAGTGAGATTATCCTCTCCTCTTTATCGCGGCAATGGATCAGCTAACAATGATCGTGCCGCAGTCATAATCCACGCCGCTGCTGGATGGAATCTCCAGGCTTCTAAAGCGATCATTGAAGGCCTAGGACAGCGCAGACGCGACACACAGCGTGCAGTGCACTTCTTCGGCATCTCAGGGGTGACAAATATCGCAGACCGGCCTCTGACCGTCGGGCGTATCGAGACAAACACGCTATCCGATGAAGATGATATCTATTCCTACATGAAGACTCGCCAGTCCGAGGAGGATTACATGCCTAGAGCTGCCGATATCGCCGTGGTCGAAGGTGGGCTTGAGCATAATGTCGAAACTCATATCGTCATGGCTCCTCACATCTTCGGCGTCGGAACTGGTTCTTTCAACCGCTTCACGTTCCCTGTGAACATGATGATGAAGGGAGCAAAGTCCATTGGGAAAGGTTTCGTCATCGGTGAAGGGACGGCGGTCTGGTCACGTATCCACGTGGAGGACCTGGCTGAGCTCTACATCGTTCTTCTCAAGGCCGTGCTCGACGGCAAATCGATCCCATCAGGGAGAAAGGGTGTCTACTTCGCAGAGAGTGGCTCGGTCCCGCACTTGGAAATGTCGACGAAGATTGCCAACGCTGGGAAGGAACTAGGCCTTCTCCCCTCCGCTGAGGTTGAGCGCGTAGATCTCGAGACCGGCGCGAAACTCTTCGGCGGCTGGGGTCCTTCTATGGCTGAGGCGGGTGGTGCATCCAAGTAAGTTCCAGGTATCATGCATGCGTACACTGCCAGATTCTGATGTTCGAACAGCGCGAGGATCAAGGCCGTACTTGCACGGTCTCTGGGCTGGGAGCCCAAACGTGAGGCCGAGTGGGAGACGACGATCAAGAAAGAACTGGAGGAGTTCGAAAGAAAGCCACCGCCGCCACGGGACTTTGGGAAGCTGTCGGCAGTTACCGACAAGTGAGACAACACAGCAACCCAGGACCTTGAATCAGGACGGCGGCAAGCGGTTCGAACTCTTGGCTTGAGACCAGGAAGACAAGTCGACTAGATAGGTCCGCGAGAACTACGATCAAATTGGCGCTACATTCGTTCCTTGATGATTGTCAGCCGACTTGTCGATTCGTAAACCGTGAATCGTGTAAGAGCTCGACTGACTACAACTAGCTTCAAAAAGTCACATGCTGAGCTTCGAACATTAGCGGCGAGTCAGTGTACTTGAATGACAGAGGAACCATTTCCGTAATATTGAAGTTTGTCTTGCGCCAGGCCCAGATAGATGCCTTTGCCAAGGCGTTGCAGAAGATGGGATTAAATGCAATTGCCGGACTTACCGTTGGAAACCGGTACGGTGGGTTCGCAAGGGGAGACCGAACACTCCAACTGTTGAAACGCGGGATGCAAAGCGAGCTGCATGATGCAAGGGGCAGCGAACGACCCAAGGAGACGGGTATCTTGCAGCACAAAGAGGACAAGCGGCGACAGGAGCGGTGAGCAGATTGGCTGGTGGGCGCAGTTGTCAATGGTCAGTCCAGTAGCTCAACAGCGGAATCCTCTGATAATGGAGTATGGGATTGATAGGACGGGATGGGTCCGTCCTGAGATGCCCTGGCAAGCAGATGATGGATGATGGAGAGAGGATGGGGAAGAAAAAGGAGAGAAAGGCTGAGTGGGCTCCTGGGGCCGGGCGCAAACCGGCGGCGGGGGCGGCGGCAACCTTGGAAGGCCGCACTTTACGACCGTCTCCAGGGGCAGGATCCCCTGAAGATCCCCTGGGATGGTTCGCTCGTTCCCCTCCTGAGCCCAGCATCACCATTTCCTTCTCGACCAAAGAGATTCCTCGCAAGCAGGTCACGGACGTTCTGCAGGTTTGGAGTGGGGGTTGGTTCGCCGGTGATTTTGAGACTATCAAAAACGGTGCCCCATCAGAGTTAGACGAAACTGTCGTCGACTTGTTTCATTTGCTTGTCTCTCGTCTTTTCTTCTTTGTACTAGAGAGCGCTCGCTGAGCTTGCTTGCTTTTGTGTTCACGTGGCGATCATGGTGTGATATGTGACAGTAATCAAGTTGCTCGTGGGGTTCCATATGACCCTATTCCGTGCATTGATGCCTGCATCGCGGATATGTAACTGCCACGAGCTTGGGATTGAAGCGAACAAAAAGTAATCGCTACGGCGACTGAAACGGGTACCGGAGAGCCCGACTGGTAGGTTCGGTATGGAGAACGCGGGTGCAGGGGCCACCACCCTCAGCGGCCTCCAGAGCACTCTATTCAAAGGACGGCCGGTCCGTTTATAACGGTGGCTTGACAGTAGTTGCACGACAAGCGTTTCGACGCATCGTTCCTTTCCTAGCGTGGCTTGCGATCGAACAGTACGCCACCGGCCGGAGCAAATGGAATACAGGCTAGAAAGGGGGCTGAGACAAAGAAAAGAGTATGTTGTGCCTCGTGCCTCCTGTGAGATGGCAAGATCCCAACCGCGCGCGCAAGGAGAGTGATACATCAGGTTTGAACGCCTCGCAACATTGGTCATCAATACATCCGATCACTCACATGTGATGCAGTGCTGCAGCGGCTGGCCACGTTTTGTGGCACACCCTTACCAGGCCCTGTCCTGACCTCATCTTTGAGCGGATCATTAGCCTCATGTTGTG